>JACYXH010000540.1:495000-517500 GCA_026745465.1 Lota lota
CATGGGAGTCAAGACGCGCTCGCTCCAACGTCTTCCGTTCGTCTGCGTGCCGGAATGCGTTGGCGCTGCAGACGGCGGTACGAAGGCGTTGAGGCTGTACTCCAACCGGGCGGTGAGAAACTCAACAGAATAAAAACAACACCCTTTTCTGTGTGGTTGTGAAGGTGGTGGTGGTGGAGGTGGTGGTGGGGGTCTGGTTGTGAAGGTGGTGGTTGTGAAGGTGGTGGTGGTGGTGGTGGAGGTGGTCTGGTTGTGAAGGTGGTGGTGGAGGTCTGGTTGTGAAGGTGGTGGTGGTGGTGGAGGTGGTCTGGTTGTGAAGGTGGTGGTAATTGTGAAGGTGGAGGTGGTGGTGTAGGTGATGGCTGTGAAGGTGGTGCAGGTGTCTTACTTGATGACGGTGCCCTTGGCGCCCCCTGCTGAGGTGAGCATGATCCTGGAGGTGAGGCTGACCCTCAGGTCGTCCTGCTCCAGGCCCAGCAGCTCGGCGCAGCACTGCAGGCTCTGGGCAGACTGGTTCCTGATGGTGCATCCACCTGGGGGGGGGGGGGGGGGGGGGGGGGACAGCAGGTTAGAGACACCAGGGTGGGGGACACAGACCTCTCTCTCTCTCTCTCTCTCTCTCTCTCTCTCTCTCTCTCTCTCTCTCTCTCTCTCTCTCTCTCTCTCTCTCTCTCTCTCTCTCTCTCTCTCTCTCTCTCTCTCTCTCTCTCTCTCTCTCTCTCCCTCCCTCTCTCTCTCCCTCCTCCCTCCCCTCCCTCCCTCCCTCCCTCCCTCCCTCCCTCCCTCCCTCCCTCCCTCCCTCTCCTCCTCCTCCCTCTCTCTCTCTCTCTCTCTCTCTCTCTCTCTCTCTCTCTCTCTCTCTCTCTCTCTCTCTCTCTCTCTCTCTCTCTCTCTCTCTCCCTCCCTCCCTCCCTCCCTCCCTCCCTCCCTCCCTCCCCAGATGGTGCAAGAACAAAGGTGTGTTTTCAGGTAAATAAAACTTGTCTCTGATTGAGTGCCCTGACTGTGTTTAGAAAGGCTTCCTAAAGTCGGAATGTCAGCCGGACCACGCTCAATGCTCTTCCTCATAGATTATCCAAGACTCCGTCTCATTTCATTAGAGTCAAGTCCAACTAACTCCATCGCCCCTCTGAAGCTGTGTCTTTCTGCACGAGTGTTTCAACGTGCAAGAAGCTGTGGGCTTAGCGAGAGGGAACGCAGGGAGAGGGGGCGCAGAGAGGGAGACCACGTATACAATCTTGCTCTCTTCCGGTCTCTCTTTCCAACTCTCGGACCTGACCTACGGCAGCCTGAACAGGCTGAGGTGATGCTGCGAGCTAGCTGCTAGCAGCTAGCAGAGAAGCGTTTTGCAACTTCTCTCGTTCCGTGTGTTGAACCGATACACAAGCACACGTCCACCATCAGGAGCCGGGATTCAAACCCAGCAACCCTCTAAACCATATATATATATATATATATATATATATATATATATATATATATATATATATATATATATATATATATGTATATAGCATATATAGGACACCTGCTCAGGGATATGTACACCTTAACAATCACAATCACATATTTGATTATAACGCATCTTTGATCTCCATGGGCTGAACCACAGGTACTGAAGGGCTACGGTGGCGGGCTGGACAACGGGGAGCGGGCCGCAGCCTTTGGGCCGGGAATCAACCCCCTCACTGCCCCTATTCCTGGGACGGCACTCATGAACTTGATGACTTAATGTGCTCACATTTGGGAACTATTGGCTGTCCTGACAGCGGATAAGCACCGTGGCGCCTAGCGACCCAGAGGGATTCTGGGTAACGACAGCGTGGCAGAGGAGGAAGTGGGTTTTAATCCACACTCACATTCTCTCCTTCCACTTCTCTGGGGGAACGTCGCTCTGAGCTCTGATCCATCACCCTAGCTTCCCCTTCACTGGGAGAGGTCTTCTTCCCTCGTCGTCATCAATTCAGCCCACACAACTCTGGTGATTGCCATCCTGTCAGGTCAAAATGGCTGTCTTGGAATTCCTCTTTTTTGTGTCTGGATGACGATGGCGATGCTGATGATTCTACTTTTTTCCTAATTTATTCTACGATATTCCACGTTATTCTAAATTATTCTACGTTGTTCTACCTTATTCCACGTTATTCTACGTTATTCCATGTTATTCTACGTTATTCTACGTTATTCCATGTTATTCTACGTTATTCCACGTTATTCCATGTTATTCTACGTTATTCTACGTTATTCCATGTTATTCTACGTTATTCCACGTTATTCCATGTTATTCTACGTTATTCTACGTTATTCCACGTTATTCCACGTTATTCCGTATTATTCCACGTTATTCCACATTATTTCACGTTAAATCTGTAAAGCCGATCTCAGGGGCTGAGTCCTGGCTGGCTGTGAGGTGTTGGAACACACCCCATGATGGACCCCCGCTGTGAGAACCAGACTGAGTAATCGGCACCCCTCTGAGCCTGCTCCGCCTACCCACAACCCTCTCCTCCTCCTCACCCTGATTTCTCCTCGCTTCCATCCACTCTTACCCATCTCTCCTCTCTCTCCCCTTCTCTCCTCTCTCCCCCCATCTCTCCCCATCGCTCCAATCTCTCTGCTCTCTCCCCTTCTCTCCTCTCTCTCCCCATCTCTCCTCTCTTTCCCCTTCTCTCCTCTCTCCCCATCTCTCCTCTCTTTCCCCTTCTCTCCTCTCTCCCCCCATCTCTCTGCTCTCTCCCCATCTCTCCTCTTTTTCCCCTTCTCTCCTCTCTCCCCATCTCTCCTCTCTTTCCCCTTCTCTCCTCTCTCCCCCCATCTCTCCCATCTCTCTCCCCGTCTCTCCTCTCTCCCACCATCTCTCCGCTCTCTCCCCATCTCTCCTCTCTCTCCCCATCTCTCCTCTCTTTCCCCTTCTCTCCTCTCTCTCCCAATCTCTCCTCTCTCCCCTCCTCTTATCATCAGTCCTTGCTCTCCCCTCCTTTCTCCCCTCCTCTCTTACCCGTCTCTCCATCTCTCTTCTCTGTCCATCCTCTCTCTCCTCTTCATCCTTCTCTCTCCCCTCTACCACATCTCCTCCTCCTCCTCCCCTCTTCATCTCCAAAGCTTCAGTCTGTTCTCCCCTTTCGTCCTCCTCTCTCTACTCCTCCCCCCTCCTCTCCTCTTCTTGGCTGGGAAGTAAAGGGAGCAAGGGGGAGGGAGGTGGGGGCCTCCCGACAGAGGAACTTGTCCAAGTGGGATCAAAGGAGCGCTTGATTTCCACAGTCGGGGCGTCCCCGGGGGGCGGAGCCAGTGCCTTAATTGCCATATAAATACCAAAGCGAAGAACAATGATGAGAGCAGCTTGGCTCCACACTCGATACTCGCGACCCGGGGCCTAAGTCACGGAGAGCCTCCTAATAATGAAACTAAAACTTCACGCCCACCAGGCGCTCATGGAACAACAATGGATGGAAACACATGGAGTGGATGCAGCGGCAAAGAGGCTGCGTGTGTGTAGCTTGTTAGCGGCTCGTTAGCGGCATGCTAGCGGCGTATTGGCATGGGTAGCTTGTTAGCATTGGGGTTCCAGGATGAATTATGGAGGGAAGGCCGGGGGCCGGGGGGTTATTACAATAATTGATCAGACCATATCGTCCTGTGGGGGGGGGGGGGGGGGGGGGGGGGCGCCGGCCACTGAGGCACAGGGCTCCAGTTGGCGCGGAGAAGAGGAGAACGCCCCGGAGACAAACTCCTCGTGATGGAAACTTCTGGAAGAGGAGCAGACGCTTCTCTGCAGGGCTAGCGTGAAACCCGGTTAGCTGTGACCAGTAGCGACGGGGCGGGGGGGACGGGGGGGCGGGGGGCCGGGGGGGCGGTGGCCTTGGATGAACGAGGAATAACAAGCAGACCAATAAAGTTGTCTTCCTGGTGTCCACCATGTCTTTCCTAGCTAGGAGACATCTCACCTGGCTAGGAGATAGGAGACATCTCCCCTGGCTAGGAGATAGGAGAGATCCAAGCTATCCAGGAGACAGCTAAGCTTGCTCAATGACATCTCACCTCGCTAGGAGCTAGGAGACATCCAAGCTCACTAGGAGACATCTTACCTGGCTAAGAGAATAGAAAACATCTCACACTTGGTAAAAGACAGAGAACTTATCTAGGAGACATTTCACCCAGCTAGGAATCGAAGAGACAACTCACACGAGGCTAAGAGACCAGGAGACATCTCACCCAGCTAGGACGCTAGGAGACAACTCACACGAGGCTAAGAGACTAGGAGACATCTCACCCAGCTAGGACGCTAGGAGACAACTCACACGAGGCTAAGAGACCAGGAGACATCTCACCCAGCTAGGACGCTAGGAGACAACTCACACGAGGCTGAGAGACTAGGAGACATCTCACCCAGCTAGGACGCTAGGAGATAACTCACACGAGGCTAAGAGACTAGGAGACATCTCACCCAGCTAGGAAGCTAGGAGTCAGCCCCGTGTCTAGGATCCTTACCTGAGGTGCTCCCCGCCTCCTCAAAGTCCACGTTCCCCAGGTGCAGAACCCCGGCCACCACGCGGAACAGGTCCAGCTTCTCCCTGTCGTCCAGACCGATCTTCTTCATGGCCCCGCACATCCTGACGAAGTCCCCCTGGTCGTCCAGCAGGGGGTCCTTCAGGGGCCCCACCTTCAAGTGCTGAGGGCCCGCCACACGGGAAGGGTCAGAGGTCAGGGGTCACGGAGGGGTCAGGGGGATCACGGCTGCAGGAGGCGTTCTGATTTGGTTAAAGGACTGACTCTTTGTCTAGCAGTTCTCCTGCTGTGTTCCCCTTTCTCATCTTTCCTCGTCGTTCCCTGAAAGACCTTCCTCCTTCTCTTTGACTGCCTTTTCCCTCCTTCCTTCCTATTTGAACCATTTCCTTCCTCCCTAATTAGTCCTAACTCATTCACCAGACGTTATGAATGAGTGAATGCCTGGTCGCCACACCACCATCTCATAAACCTGGACCTCCGAGGACTTTTCTACATGGGTCGTTTTAAAAGGCCCGCCCCCAGAAACACAATGTATTTGTTCTCCGAAGCATTTGATTGACTACAAGTATGATGACGTCCCGCTCCGTCTCCACCCCTCCCTGCTCCACCCCTTCCTGCTCCACCCCTTCCTGCTCCACCTCTTCCTGCTCCACCTCTTCCTGCTCCACCCCTTCCTGCTCCACCCCTTCCTGCTCCACCTCTTCCTGCTCCACCCCTCCCTGCTCCACCCCTTCCTGCTCCACCCCTCCCTGCTCCACCCCTTCCTGCCCCACCCCTTCCTGCTCCACCCCTTCCTGCTCCACCCCTTCCTGCTCCACGTCTTCTTGCTCCACCCCTTCCTGCTCCACCCCTTCCTGCTCCACCTCTTCCTGCTCCACCCGTCCCTGCTCCACCCCTCCCTGCTCCACCCCTTCCTGCTCCACCCCTTCCTGCTCCACCTCTGTGCCTCAAACGTCCCCATACATCAGAGAGCTTGGCCCCATGGCATTAAGAACAGGACGTAGCGGTTCAGTTAACCTTGAAGATCGCGTCCCCACTGGGCGGGAGATCTCATCTGAAAGGGCTAATTTCATGATGATGGGGTTTTATCGCCGTGCATGAATCAGGAAAGCAGAGCATCACCACACACACGATAACTCCTAGTCTGACACCAGGGAAAAAGGTATAGGACACGCACGCGCACACACACACACACACACACACACAGGTGTGCGCGCACACACACAAACACACAAACAGCACATGATGAATGTCACAGGAAGAAGGTAATATATCAGTGTGGACGACGGCGTGTCGGTACTTTTAATTCACTCTGGTCTGAATGCTAATGTAACGTAATCTATTGTGATCGAATGTAACCTAATGCAATCTGATCTCCGCTACATGAAGAGAGCCAGGGACACTAAGAGGACCTACACAAGTTGGGGCTCTGAGGAGGTCAACTCTAGCTGACCCTGGGGCTGCTGAGAGACCATCGACCAGAGAGATGCCATATTTAAAGAAAGGTACTTTTATGAGGAGTAGACAAAGAAAAGAGGGACTTCTGAGCAGGGATTCAGTGTGCTCAGCAGCAGAGAGTCTCCCCACAAGGTTTGAGATTCTCATCTCATAAATATTGTCTGAAAAACCGCTAGATCGCGGACCTAAAAATGAAAATGATATATAGATAATTATTTCAAATAGTCTAACCTTAAATGTCAGCAAAACCATAAAATAAAATAAACTTCTGCTGTGCTTTCTCAGCGAGACCTCTCTCTCCCTTCCTTCCTCTCTCTCCCTTCCTTCCTCTCTCTCCCTTCCTTCCTCTCTCTCCCTTCCTTCCTCTCTCTCTCTCCCTCCCGCCCTCCCTCCCTCCCTCCCTCCCTCCCTCCCTCCCTTCATGTGAAAGTTGATGTATAGCAAAGTTATATCTACCATTCAAACTGTGACATTCTGCAGCACTTTGAAAAACAGCAGTTGGAAGAAACGTTTTGACCTAAGAGGACAATCCTAAACCGCCACCTCAGAGAAAAAGAGCGGGAAAATGAGAGATGTCGCTAAGCTAAACCGACAAAGAAGAAAACGCAAACAGAGAAAGTCCCCCAAAGGTTCCCCCCAAAATCCACACGAAGAATCAAACCCTTAGAAGAGTTTCGTAGAAGTTTGTATCAGTAAAATGTTGATCATTTAGATAAATTTGATTCTTTACACTCCTACACATCGTGGCTTTACACCTTTTGTTGGATTTGACTCAAGGCGGTCTTTGTAAAGCCAGATATCTCTATGGTAGTGAAAGCCAATTAAAATGTTTTATTTTCAAATCCCTGCCGCTAAAGCAGTGGGTCAAATCTTACTGATACTGCAGTTTAAAAAAAGACAAATGTCAAATCACCTTGTCATCCTGTGTGAATAGAAACGAGAGGAAGACCGACAGCGTACTGGTGATTAGTAGAACTTTGTACAACCAGTGAGTTTCTTCAGCAGAAACAACACGATCAAACGTCACAGACACACAGTGTGAACACAAGGGTGGAACAAGTGTGTGCGATTGGATGGTAGTTGGGCCGCTGTGGACCTGATTCATAGCGGCCATATTGATTAGTTTGGGTGGGGAAACCTCTAGAATCTTTGGGGAAACCATGACAACTCAATAAGATGCATTCTAAACGCTACGGAAACGGAACGCAGGAATCAGCATAATGTATCGAGTTGTCGTGGTTTCCAGAGATTCTAGAATGTTTACCCACGCAACGAACCAATATGGCCGCTGGGTGAATACTGTCTGAATACTGTGAATACTGAATTCTAATGAGTAATGCCATTCGTATTAATTGTATCGTCTGTTATTGCTGTGGCCATGGCATCCATCCCATTGAAATCCATCCTGGAGTCGTACCGTTTACACTCTTTCCAACGAATCGATTTCCATGTCGAGGTTCACGGTTTACATTCAGCAGACGCTTTGATTCAAAGTGACTTACGGTGAATTCAGGTGCATGCCATTAAAGAGAAGGTAGGGGTCAGGGGTCATTCTGGGCTCAAGGAGCAACATTGAGGGATCGAACACAGAACCCTCCGGTTGGGACTTGGGAGTAGACCTCCCTCACCACAACGCTATGCTAACACGTTATCGAAGTGACCTGGGGGTGTTTAGCACGCAGCCCTCCCCTCTGATTAACCCCGTTCGTTTGAACCCAGAACTTCCCGGTATTCCCAAAACTTCCCGGTATTCCCAATACTTCCCGGTATTCCCAAAACGTCCCGGTATTCCCAAAACGTCCCAGAATTCCCAAAACGTCCCGGTATTCCCAAAACGTCCAAGAATTCCCAAAACTTCCCAGAATTCCCAAAACTTCCCAGAATTCCCAAAACTTCCCAGAACTTCCCGGTATTCCCAGAACTTCCCGGTATTCCCAGAACGTCCCGGTATTCCCAGTCCTCAGGGGAGCGGTGGATTAACACGGACGCTCCTACGAACCGAGTCGTTAACGACGCTCGCCCGCCAGCTAGGGATTCAGTACGAGGCCGCGATGGATTTCAATAACTTCTGCATAATTAATGGGTAACAATAACGGATAACTTGTCCATAATTAATGGCTTACAATAACGGATAACTTGTCCATAATGAATGGCCGGCACGGGGTTTCTCTAGATGACGCGTTGTCGTTAAAGCGACGACCAAACCTGCTCCATAATTAAATGTTTCATTACTCGTCGGTTCTAATCACCTGGAACGCCTTCAAGGGAAGTTGAGAGGAAAAAAAACGCGTGTTGTAATAAAATATAAAATTGTAACGCAGCAGTGTGAGGGCGTGAGCAAGTGTTGGGCTTTCTGCCGAGCGAGCGCTTGTTGCGGTGGTGTCAAAGTGTGTCAAACGCGCCTGTCGCTAACCGCCTGGAATGCTAATTAGTGCGCTGCTCTGCTAGCGCTGAGCTGAAGGCCTTGTTCGAGGAAGCACGAGTGTAGATAAAGCAACACGAGCGGATCAACTACCATCTACTGGTAGATCTGGAGACGTGAAGCCACTGGGGAGTGTGGGGAATAACTCTCAGAAAATATTCAATCTGTCCCTTTTAATGATCTTGATTACATTTTGGGGTGTAACTGGAGACTAGTGGCCCAACCATGATGTTGCTGCTTATTATTATTTATTATTACATACTTTGTTATTGATCTTGTATTGATGCTGCTATGTGACTGTTGAGGATCCAAGCCTAAGAATTTTACTCTTGCGTACTTGTACGTTAAGATGTAATAAAGGCAACTCTGATTCTGATTCTGATTCCAGCCGGGAATATTACACCGGAACAGAAGCAGATGCCCTTTATTAGACTAGATCCTCCCGGAAGTGTTGCCATGGGGATGGGTGAGCGCTTGCGCTTAGTGTTGAACTGACGTTCCTTTGTCGGGGACATGGGACTTGTAGTTTTGACAGCCTGCAAGTCTTTGAGGGTCGATGGCGTTACGGGATGTGAGCGGGATGTGAACGGGAGGTGAGCGGGATGTGAGCGGGAGGTGAGCGGGAGGTGAGCGGGAGGTGAGCGGGAGGTGAGCGGTTAACGTACCTCAGGGCTCTTGCGGTTCTGCGGGATGTGTTTGTCGGTGTCCTTGTTGGCGAAGAACCGCGTGCATCCTCGGTTCAGGTACTGAACAGAGACAGGGACACAGAGACGACCGGGTGTTTACAACACCAACACCACAACACAACCACAACACAACACAACACAATCACAACACAACACCCGGGGACCGCGCTTTGAGTTTGGGTCGCAGAGCCAGCGGGGGAGCAATGCTGAGCGCCGCCATCGCTGTGTTGATCAGAGGAACAGAACAGAAGAGCTGCTCCACCGTGCTGCCCTGAGCACCTCTACTCAATAGTCAACACACGTGTATGTGTGTATATATATATATATATACACACACACATATCTATACATATATATATGAATAAATAGAGAGATAGAGAGACAGAGAGAGATAGAGAGACAGAGAGAGAGACAGAGACAGAGAGAGACAGAGACAGAGAGAGAGACAGAGACAGAGAGAGAGACAGACAGAGACAGAGACAGAGAGAGAGACAGACAGAGACAGAGACAGAGACAGAGACAGAGACAGAGTGGAGGTTTCTGGTGTATGTCGTGCTCGCTTGCTCCCACTCTTGATGCTGGATGCAGAGGTAGAACAGCAGGAAGTGGATTATCCAAGGCACACATTTTCCAGATGGGGCCGGTGATATTCCAAAGTGCTTACTTTAAAGAGCATTTTGCGTGCGACAAGCGATCCTGTACTGCAGGAGGTCCTTCAAATGGACTCAGGCCTCCCGAGCACACAGGCGCACGCACACAGCAGGCAGGCAGGCAGGGCATCGCTATTCATTTATTCATGGCTTTGTGTTTTCTAGAAACGGAACAGGTGTAAAGAGGCCCAGGTAAGGCCTAAGCGAGTCCCCCTGGACCATCAGACCCCAGACGGGGGATGTCATCAGGATCTCTCGATGATCCCTCTGTGAGGTCATCGCTAATCACTGAAAAGGTTAAACGGGGGGAATCCTCCAGGACAAGATGGAGGCCAGAGAGAGCCCGCCTGTGCTGCCACGCTATTGGTCGACGGCTAGGAGCAGGATATTGAACTGGGATGAAAATATAGAAACCTTCTTACTGGAATGTTCTTTTGTCATCGTGACAATGGTTCTCTTTTATTATACATAATTTGTATGATATATATATTATCTATATGATCTCTATCTATATGATCGATTTATATATAATATATATTATGTTGTATACCATGATTCTTATAGTTTAATAATATATATACCGTTAGTATGTGTTATATATTATGTATTACATATCATGAGTATTGTATATATTCTGTTGTATACAATGGTTATAATATAGTTTAATAATATATATACCTTTAGTATGCGTTATATATAGTGCATTATATATCATGAGTATTATATATATTATGTTGTATACAATGGTTATATTATAGTTTAATAATATATATACCTTTAGTATGCGTTATATATAATGCATTATATATCATTATATATATTCTGTTGTATACAATGGTTATAATATAGTTTAATATATATACCTTTAGTATGCATTATATATAATGCATTATATATCATGAGTATTATATATATTCTGTACCATGATTATTATAATGTCTAATAATATATACCCGTTAGTATATATATTATACATCTTTGGTTTGATATACTATTCACTGTTCGTTGCTGTGGATAAAAGCAAGCTAAATAGTGAATATACCGTTATACCTAATCACCGGTATCTACATTTAGAGTAAAGTCTTTGGATGAGTTACTGTTTGTTGTAATGTGTTGAAATGGCCCGATGCAGTCACGAGATTAGAGTTCTGTGCTGGACCAACACTGCCCCCTAGTGTTCACAGGCCACAGAGGAACAAACCATTTAGTCATATTGCGTCATTAACGAGCTTCTTCTATCCAAAGTGACTAAAAGTGAATCATCCTTATAGATCTGTCATTAAGGAGCAGGTAGGGGTTAGGAAGTCTGGCTTAATCACACCTACGGGTGAGTGGGAATACTGAATAGTTTTAATTTGTACCATGAAAACATCTTTATAGTAAACATGTTACTAGGTGTAGTTAACATGTTACTGGGTATAGTTAACATGTGTCTGGGTATAGCTAACATGTGTCTGGGTGTAGCTAACATGTGTCTGGGTGTAGCTAACATGTGTCTGGGTATAGCTAACATGTGTCTGGGTATAGCTAACATGTGTCTGGGTATAGTTAACATGTGTCTGGGTATAGTTAACATGTGTCTGGGTATAGTTAACATGTGTCTGGGTATAGCTAACATGTGTCTGGGTATAGCTAACATGTGTCTGGGTATAGCTAACATGTGTCTGGGTATAGCTAACATGTGTCTGGGTATAGCTAACATGTGTCTGGGTATAGCTAACATGTGTCTGGGTATAGCTAACATGTGTCTGGGTATAGTTAACATGTGTCTGGGTATAGTTAACATGTGTCTGGGTATAGTTAACATGTGTCTGGGTATAGTTAACATGTGTCTGGGTATAGTTAACATGTGTCTGGGTATAGCTAACATGTGTCTGGGTATAGCTAACATGTGTCTGGGTATAGCTAACATGTGTCTGGGTATAGCTAACATGTGTCTGGGTATAGCTAACATGTGTCTGGGTATAGTTAACATGTGTCTGGGTATAGCTAACATGTGTCTGGGTATAGTTAACATGTGTCTGGGTATAGCTAACATGTGTCTGGGTATAGCTAACATGTGTCTGGGTATAGTTAACATGTGTCTGGGTGTAGTTAACATCAGTTCATATTTCACTTTTTCTCACCCTGAACGAGTCTGGGGAGGTGAGGTGGGTGTAGTTGACATGTGGGTGTAGTTAACTGGGTTCTCACCCTGAACGAGTCTGGGGAGGTGAGGTGGGTGTAGTTGACATGTGGGTGTAGTTAACTGGGTTCTCACCCTGAACGAGTCTGGGGAGGTGAGGTGGGTGTAGTTGACATGTGGGTGTAGTTAACTGGGTTCTCACCCTGAACGAGTCTGGGGAGGTGAGGTGGGTGTAGTTGACATGTGGGTGTAGTTAACTGGGTTCTCACCCTGAACGAGTCTGGGGAGGTGAGGTGGGTGTAGTTGACATGTGGGTGTAGTTAACTGGGTTCTCACCCTGAACGAGTCTGGGGAGGTGAGGTGGGTGTAGTTGACATGTGGGTGTAGTTAACTGGGTTCTCACCCTGAACGAGTCTGGGGAGGTGAGGTGGGTGTAGTTGACATGTGGGTGTAGTTAACTGGGTTCTCACCCTGAACGAGTCTGGGGAGGTGAGGTGGGTGTAGTTGACATGTGGGTGTAGTTAACTGGGTTCTCACCCTGAACGAGTCTGGGGAGGTGAGGTGGGTGTAGTTGACATGTGGGTGTAGTTAACTGGGTTCTCACCCTGAACGAGTCTGGGGAGGTGAGGTGGGTGTAGTTGACATGTGGGTGTAGTTAACTGGGTTCTCACCCTGAACGAGTCTGGGGAGGTGAGGTGGGTGTAGTTGACATGTGGGTGTAGTTAACTGGGTTCTCACCCTGAACGAGTCTGGGGAGGTGAGGTGGTACTTCTGGCGGATGTCTTCGGACGCGCCGGCACACAGGCGGTAGAAGATGTGGTAGTTCCTCTCCTCGGAGCTCTGGCGGCAGATCCTGGACTTCTCCAGAAGGTAGTGGGACACGAACCCCCCCACCACCGTGTTCTGGGGACACAAGGCGCAGGGTGACGACGAAGATCACCCCAGCAGCACTGTTGCCGTGAGGGTGGACGCGCTTTGCTTCAGAATGGTCTCGTCGCTTCCAGACGGCCGTGGCGCCTTGTGCGTCGGCCCTCTCTCTCTCCTCATCGTACGTGTTGGATCCCATTTGAAAGCTTTTTAAACCTCCCAACGCAATCATGTCGGCGTTGCTATCGCCGCTACATCGCCCCGAGAGCAAAACATTGATCCGCCAACATCTCATTCCAACCGGGGAATTGCATTCGCTAAATATTATTATTAACAACAACAGAAAAAGGGCGGTGCACATCGAGTTGCAGGCAGAAGCGAAGGCGGCAGCGGGACAGAGAAACCGTTTGGTAACGCAGGCTGGAAGGACACGCGTGTTTCAGGGTGGACTCCCCTGGCGTCTCCGTCAACCACTGGCTGGTTTGTGTGGCTCACCGCGCCGCACAACATCTCTCTCCTCGCCCATGCTCGTTAAAACCAAACCACAAACAAACCGCTCACCGCCACAAGACTCAAAACCTACGACCGACCGCCGCCCCCGCACCTCCACCCCTCCGCCTCCACCCCCACCTCCACCTCTCCGCCTCCACCCCTCCACCTCCACCCTCGCCCCCGCCTCCACCTCCACCCCTCCATCCCTCCGCCTCCACCCCTCCTCCACCACCTCCACCCCCACCTCCACCCCCACCTCCACCTCCACCTCCGCCTCCACCCCCACCTCTCCTCCACCCCTCCTCCTCCACCCCTCCACCTCCACCCCCACCTCCACCCCCACCTCTCCTCCACCCCCGCCCCCGCCTCCACCCCTCCACCTCCACCTCCACCACCTCCAACTCCACCTCCACCCCTCCAGGCCTAGCCGCTATGCTAACGCTAACGCAACACCATCCTGTCGTTTTTCATGAGTTCAGACCTGAAGCCGCTCCACCACGGTTACCACGGTAACATCGGGGTCCTCCGCGCTCCGTCTGTTTCCCCATTCAAATGATTTTTTACACTTATTTATGCACCAACCGACTCTGGGTCACTACGGTTACCACGGTAACGACACGTCAAAAGAACAAATGCATTTCAATTCAAAAGACGGTCAAAACGTTAAATAAAAAGAGCTGTGCGTGTGTGTGCGTGCGTATGCGCGCGTGTGTGTGTGTGTGTGTGTGTGTGTGTGTGTGTGTGTGTGTGTGTGTGTGTGTGTGTGTGTGTGTGTGTGTGTGTGTGTGTGTGTGTGTGTGTGTGTGTGTGTGTGTGTGTGTGTGTGCGTGCGTGTGCGTGCGTGTGTGTGCGCGTGCGTGTGCGCGTGTGTGTGTGCGTGCGTGTGTGTGCGTGTGTGCGTGTGTGTGTGCGTGCGTGTGGGTGTGCGTGCGTGTGGGTGCGTGCGGACCTTCTCGTTGAAGTGGATCTCCACGAACTTCCCGAAGCGGCTGCTGTTGTTGTTGCGGACCGTCTTGGCGTTCCCGAACGCTTCCAGCAGGGGGTTGGCTGCTCAGACCCCAGGGGGAGGGGAAAGAAAGGTGTCAGGCGACAGGAAGTGTGTGTGGAGCGGGACCCAATCAGAAGCAGAGCTCACCTTCCACTATCCTCTCGTCAATATCCTGCCCCGTGCCGTAGGACGAGGTCAGGTACCTGGGGACAGCAAGCACACGCATCACTAATCAATACTAAAGAAGACTGATCGACATGAACCGAGTCTGATCAATATGAACCGAGTCGAATCAATAAACTGAGTCTAATCAACATGAACCGAGTCTAATCAACATGAACCGAGTCTAATCAATATGAACCGAGTCTAATCAATATGAACCGAGTCTGATCAATATGAACCGAGTCTGATCAATATGAACCGAGTCTGGAATCAATATGAACCGAGTCTAATCAACATGAACCGAGTCTAATCAACATGAACCGAGTCTGTAATCAATATGAACCGAGTCTAATCAATATGAACCGAGTCTAATCAACATGAATTGAGTCTGATCAATATGAACCGAGTCTAATCAACATGAACCGAGTCTGATCAATATGAACCGAGTCTAATCAACATGAACCGAGTCTAATCAACATGAACCGAGTCTAATCAATATGAACCGAGTCTAATCAACATGAACCGAGTCTAATCAACATGAACCGAGTCTAATCAATATGAACCGAGTCTAATCAACATGAACCGAGTCTAATCAATAAACTGAGTCTAATCAACATGAACCGAGTCTAATCAATATGAACTGAGTTGTCATTAGTGATTACAGAAGCATTATTAAGCATTACTACAGAAGACTGATCAATATGCACTGAGTTGTCATTAGGGATCAGGCTCCCATTACGGCAGAAGGTTCTCGTTCAGTAAAACACACCGTAGTTGAACGAGTTAAATGTAAGACAGGATGTTATCTAGGTGCGTTTCAGGTGTCCGTTATTTGCATGGGGTCTCACTAGGTGAGTAGCTCTACTGGTTAGTTTGGCAGTAGTCATGTGGGCTTCCCACGTCACTAGGGGGATGTGTGATGTCACTAGGGGGATGTGTGATGTCACTAGGGGGATGTGTGATGTCACTAGGGGGATGTGTGATGTCACCCTGGGATTTGTGATGTCACACTAACCTGAGCACAAACTTGGTATTCTCCGTCTTGCCTGCGCCGGACTCTCCGGAGACGATGATGGACTGACTCATCTTCAGCACCTTCATGTCCCGGTACGCCTTGTCAGCTGAGAGGGAGGGAGGGAGGGAGGGAGGGAAGGGAGGGAGGGAGGGAGGGAGGGAGGGAGGAGGAGGGAGGAGGGAGGGAGGGAGGGAGGGAGGGAGGGGGAGAGGAGGGAGGGAGGACATCAGGGAGGGGAGGGAGGGAGGGAGACATCAGGGAGGGGGGTGGGAGGGAGGGAGAGAGGGAGGAAGAGAGGGAGAGAGAGAGTGGGAGGCAGAGAGGGAGAGTGGGAGGTAGAGACAGAGTGGGAGGCAGAGAGACAGAGAGGGAGGCAGAGAGACAGAGAGAATATAATAACACACTCTTTTGTCTGGATGTCGTCTCCCTGACCTCAGCAGTAAGGATGAGATTAACCTTTTAAAAGCAGGACTGCCCTTCATTCTCACCACCCGGCTAAGTAATCCTGGTGGAACGCTGAGTACATCTCCAGCACCACACACACTGGGCTCATACTGACCCCTAGTGGACACCTCTGGTACCACTGCAAGGTGACAACTTTTTTGCGCTTTACTACTGATGCAGATTATATATCCAAGTGAAATTTAAATCAAATAATACAACAGCAAAAAGGGTAATATATAATAATATAGTTATATATATAATAGTATAGTATTTGTGGAATAAAGAGATTGATTTCACAATAACATACAGGGAATATTTGTTAGTTTGTTTGAATTGTTCATTATATCAATCAGAATTCAGTCAATTATTGTCCTCAATATTACTACTATCAGTAGCGGTGGTCCGAAGACCATCATTCTGTATTAATATATTGTGGTCCGTGATGCTGGGTCTCCGTGGCAACGTACCGATGGCGTAGACGTGTGGGGGCAGGGTGCCTAGCGACCGGCCCAGGTACTGCTTCATGGAGTCGGCCGAGTACAGCTTGGGGATGTCGTAGTACGGGTTCACCGCGATCAGGATGTTGGCCACGAACGTCTGGGACACCAGAGGAGGACCGGGTTCTACTGTTTACCTCCCAGCCCAAGGGTTCTGGGTTCCCTGTCTGTACTGTCTAACCCCTACCTGCTCCTTATTGACCTGTCTCTGTACTGTCTAACCCTACCTGCTCCTTAATGACCTGTCTCTGTACTGTCTAACCCCTACCTGCTCCTTAATGACCTGTCTCTCTACTGTCTAACCCCTACCTGCTCCTTATTGACCTGTCTCTGTACTGTCTAACCCCTACCTGCTCCTTAATGACCTGTCTCTGTACTGTCTAACCCCTACCTGCTCCTTAATGACCTGTCTCTGTACTGTCTAACCCCTACCTGCTCCTTAATGACCTGTCTCTGTACTGTCTAACCCCTACCTGCTCCTTATTGACCTGTCTCTGTACTGTCTTACCCCTACCTGCTCCTTAATGACCTGTCTCTGTACTGTCTAACCCCTACCTGCTCCTTAATGACCTGTCTCTGTTCTGTCTAACCCCTACCTGCTCCTTAATGACCTGTCTCTGTACTGTCTAACCCCTACCTGCTCCTTAATGACCTGTCTCTGTACTGTCTAACCCCTACCTGCTCCTTAATGACCTGTCTCTGTACTGTCTAACCCCTACCTGCTCCTTAATGACCTGTCTCTGTACTGTCTAACCCCTACCTGCTCCTTAATGACCTGTCTCTGTACTGTCTAACCCCTACCTGCTCCTTAATGACTCCATACCTTAACCCATTAAACCAAGCTGAACTAAAGTAAAGTTTCCTGCAGGTGTATTCCATGATGCGGTACTACTCACGTAGATTTTATCTTTGCTGTATCTCACGCGGACGTTGTTGAGTAGAGTGGCTTCATTCAGGTACATCAACGAACCTGGGGGCGGGGCGCGCACGCACACACACACACGCACACACACACACACACACACACACACACACACACACACACACACACACACACACACACACACACACACACACACACACACACACACACACACACACACACACACACACACACACACACACACACACACACACACACACACACACACACAATGAAACAACGCTGGCCATGAGCGGATGAAGGTCAAAGGTCACGATGAGGTCGTGCAGCACTCACAGTTGTCCTCCACATGTTTGTTGATGTCGTCCTCCGCAGGGAACACCTGGTTGACCGCAGCCAGGAAGGTCTGCCAGGACACAGGAAGTGACAAGACGCAGACAGGAAGTGAGAAACATGCTAACGTAACATCTCTGTTTGTTTAGCAGATGTGACGCGAGTCTGAACGCAACACAGCAGACAAGTCAGCTGGTCTGTGCTCAGTGATCATAAGTCGGTGATATTATATATTGGTTTATTTATTTATTTACAGGATGTTCGACGTCACTTATTTCAACCAGAATTACGAAGTCGGTCCTCTCAAGAAGTGTGGAACGGTGTTTCCACGGCTAATTTGGCAGCAGCTCAGCGGACTTTTGAGTATTTCCCATGATGCATTAGAGGTGGTTTGGTTTAGCAGGCTCAGGTTTAAGTAAACATGGGGCGGGGGAGGGTTGAGGTCATTATAAAAAGCGCTGCATCATGGGAATCTTTGTTTACTTGTTTTCATAGGAGCAGAAAGGTCCATCAAGTTGCATCCTGGGAAATCCATTGCATCCTGGAAAACCATCCACTAAAAGATACCAGTGTGTGTGTGTGTTGTGTGTGTGTGTGTGTGTGTGTGTGTGTGTGTTACTAGTTCCCTCCACCCTGGTGACCTCCCTGGTCAGGTGACCTGTGACCTCATCAATCACATCATCGCTTCGCTGCTAACATCATATTTACATACATTTGCCTTCCATGAAATCTCAGACCAACGGCCGAAGTCTCTCTCACACACACACACACACACACACACACACACACACACACACACACACACACACACACACACACACACACACACACACACACACACACACACACACACACACACACACACACACACACACACACACACCAGGGGGAAGAGTGCGTTACACATGTTGAGCCTCTCTGAGCCCATGTGAAGACATCAGCCCGTTCTGTTCTGGGTTCTCAGCCCAAACAGGCAGGGTCCCCTCAGTACCGGGCCCTGGGATGAGAAATGTGTGCCTCTCTTTGTCCCTCTCTCTCTTTTTATGACCTCATCGTCTGTCTCACGTTCTGTGTCTGTCCGCCTGTCTTCATCTGAATCTTTCTTTGCCGCTCTCCCTCTCTTTCTATGTCCATGTGTTTTTGTCGGCCTCACGATCTGTGTGTGTGTGTGTGTGTCTCTCTCTCCCTCCCTCCCTCCATCCCTCCCCACTCCCTCCCTCCCCCCCATGCCCTGCTTGGGGGGGGGGGGGGGGGGGGGGTCAGTAGTTGGATCAGTAGCTGGCACCATCAGCCCTCAGAGAGACAGAGCTAACATTGTTTTACCTCCCAGACCAGCGGAAATACACACTCATCTCTCACAGAGACATATGTCTTGCCACACGGGAGCCAGGAGCACAGGCCTCCGAGTACGAGTCAACTTGAACAACAAACGTTGAACGAATCGCAAGGATTTATGTCACGTCCACAAGGACGTAAGCCAACACGTCAGGGTTTGCATTTGATGGCCCAACAGTAAATAGACGCTGAGCGCAGACTAAGTGGAACCCTCGCTGGGGCCACAGGGTTCTGGGAGGAAGGATTACAGGGACGGACGTGTTCGCCCGCAGGGCAGCACTCGGTTCCATTAAAGGCTTAGCAGAGAGTGGTGCAGGTGGAGGGGGAGGCACCAGGCGGGTGGTGGTGTAGGGAGACGGGTCATCAGTCTGGGGCTGAAGACCGGGCTGATGCTGGCTGAGCCACAGACCGCTGGCAGCAGAAAGACACCCAGATAAAGACTCTGAAATACGGTGGGCAGGATTGGATGGACGAAGAGGCCAACTAACTCAGAAGCACAGGGATATGTTTTGTTCTGTTTTTTTGTTTGTTTGTTCTATTTCATAACTTTCTATAACTGGAGGAAATGGTGCCACATCCAGTCGTTGATCTGCAGGACGCTCTGGTGAACCGGATCCATCAGACCAACATACTAATTGTTTGTAGCATTAGAGAGAATCAACACTCCACCTTGTGTGTGTGTGTGTGTGTGTGTGTGTGTGTGTGTGTTTTCTGCCTGTGTGTGTGTGTGTGTGTGTGTGTGTGTGTGTGTGTGTGTGTGTGTGTGTGTGTGTGTGTGTGTGTGTGTGTGTGTGTGTGTGTGCGTGCGTGCGTGTTTTGTGCCTGTGTGTGTGTGCGTGTGTGCGTGTGTGTGTGTGTGCGTGTGCGTCCTACCTTCCCTCTCTGTTTGAGGGGCTCGATGGTCAGGCTGTCCGCTCCGATGTCCACGATGGTTCCCAGCTGGAAGCCGTCGGCGGCGTGTGGCGCCCACACCGGCTTGCCGTCCTCCATCTCGCTGCCGGGAAAACACGGAACACACACACGGCAGTTGAGACGCTTTGCACCACGCTTTGCCAGGACGTTCCCGAAGGAGCAGGTGGGGTTTGGACACAACGCTATAGGACGGAGACTGGGGACACGGGGACGAACCCAGCACCTTCTGACTGGGAGTTGACCACCTGAACCACACCACTATACTGCCTGCCGGCCCCGTACACCACCCTCACAACGCTGCTCCACCCTTCTCACAGCTGGCTGCTGAACCGTCCGAAGCTACCAAAATCAACACCAATCAGCACACTGCGTTACTAGCTCTACAAGCAACCAATCAGCACACTGCGTTACTAGCACTACAAGCAACCAATCAGCACACTGGGCTACTAACACTACAAGCAACCAATCAGCACACTGCGTTACTAACACTACAAGCAACCAGTCAGCACACTGGGTTACTAACACTACAAGCAACCAGTCAGCACACTGGGTTACTAGCTACCAGTCAGCACACTGGGTTACTAGCTACCAGTCAACACACTGGGTTACTAGCTACCAGTCAACACACTGGGTTACTAGCTACCAGTCAGCACACTGGGTTACTAGCTACCAGTCAACACACTGGGTTACTAGCTACCAGTCAACACACTGGGTTACTAGCTACCAGTCAGCACACTGGGTTACTAGCTACCAGTCAACACACTGGGTTACTAGCTACCAGTCAGCACACTGGGTTACTTGAAACCAGTCAGTCGCTACAGGCCTCATCCCATGCTTTAACCTTTGACCTTTAACCTTGGGTAAACTCTATGGTTTGGACCACGTGCGGAAATGGGCATCTTGTTTATGGCAAGCACGACTTTTATTAGAGTCGACTGGTGCTTTGACGCTGGCGCCATGACGACCGGAACATCTTTGACTACAAACCGAAGGTTTCCTGTGGGTTCTCGAGCCGACGCGGGGAACCGAAGCAGAAGCAGCTGTGGAGCATGGATCCAACCAGCGGATCATGTGACCGGAGGCTACTGGGAGCCCTGGCTGAGAGAAACGGCGTGTAGAACCGGTACTGGTGACTAGAAGAAGAATAGTGTAATAAAGCTAACTTAGTTCAGGTTAACTTTTGCTTGTGTCCCTGTGGTTTTGTGATGTTATTCTCTTGATTATCATCGGCCATTTTACATATTACATTTTACATCTTACATTATATATTACATATTACATTTTACATTATATATTACATATTACATTTTACGTTACATATTACATCGGAAATACAGGCCTGCAGACGAGGAGGAAAACACTTTCGTGAAAACATTTAAAGCAGCACTTTGGGTTTGATTAAATTGTGTTGATTGATTCTCAAGGTTCTCATTCTCTATAGCAGGGGCCAGCATGAGAACCATGAGACTCAATCGTAGCACAATTTAACAAAAACAAAGTGGGGCAAACAAAAACAGCTGATTGCAGCTTTGTGTGTGTGTGTGTGTGTGTGTGTGTGTGTGTGTGTGTGTGTGTGTGTGTGTGTGTGTGTGTGTGTGTGTGTGTGTGTGTGTGTGTATTTCATCATGCAGGGTCATGACCTGCTCTCAAGATTAGCAAGATTAGCCACTACAATGGGTTGCTAGACAAGCTCATATTTCATATCAGTTCATATTTCACTTCAACCAGTTTCACCAGTTTATCCACACCAGTGGATGACGTGTAGCACAGGGTGGTGTTTATAAGTATTTAGTCCACTGGGAGGGAAGTCTCTCGTGCGTGTCTGTGTGCGTGCATCTGTGTGTGCGTGCGTGTCTGTGTGCGTGCGTCTGTGCGTGCGTGTCTGCCACTACAATGGGTTGCTAGACAAGCTCATATTTTATATCAGTTCATATTTCACTTTATCACAAGTTTTGTAATAACAAGTTATTAACCACCTTTTTTTTAACCATTAACCATTCAAAAGGCATGAAAGGGTTAACTATTACAATATTTAAACCATTACCATCGGAATAATTAACTTTCTTCACACTCGTGCAACAGCAGTTTTTAATGTACCATTTTATAAAAATTAATCCGGTTTCTTGAAAGAGTTAAATTCGACGAATCCTGAATTTGAAGCCAAAACAAAACTGCCAGATAAAGGTCCTGAGATGAACAGGTTTGAAAACCCCCGGTCTAAACTAAATGGAAGTAGCCAAAGGGAGTTTTAAAATGACAGCTCCTGATCAATCTTCTTCTGTTTGAATTACACTTCAGTCTACTAGCCTAGCTAACTCCTGCTGGCTAGCTAGTTCAAGGGTTTAGTGATTCAGCAGGGAGGAAGCTCCTTCAACCACAAGCTAATTCTGACTCGCCTCTTATTCACCAACGCGTTTGCTGAATAACAAGCCATTTAATTCACGTCGAGTCAGCCGGATTAGGCCAACAAACCAGCAATCCCCTAACGACCACACCAATCGTTGAAACAAACATGGCCGACGAATGCAGGGTTTCCCCTCTGCATGCGTTCAACACCAGCGCCTGACCCGTCGCTCAAAGACCAACCGCCACAACCGCCACGGGTCGACCTCTACTCCTCCGTCCATCTACTGGTGGTGGGCTGCTACTAGTTTGTAGTGTAGCCTGAAGTTCAAGCGTTGTCATTCGTGACAATAAACGTTAATGTTGAATCCGCAAGAGGGGT
>JACYXH010000540.1:522500-632500 GCA_026745465.1 Lota lota
ACAGCTTATCTATTTCCCTATGAGGTCACTTCCTGTCCCAGCTGAATGTTATCGAAGCGGACATATGCTAGCGATGCTATGCAGACCCCCTCTAGAATACAGAGGAGCTGAGCCGGACAGAATCAAGCCAGGAGAGCAAGGCATCATGGGAAATCAAGTAGAACGAGGCCTCTTATTTGATGACTTCACACAATAGTCCAGTAAGTGTTGAAAGAAATGGGGCCACTTTAAGGTGAACGAGGACTTCTATAATAAGAGGAGAATACATTAAGCTAAGCTTCGTCCTGTTAATTGGGATCGCCAACACGCAGTGACTGGGCTAGCGTTTTGCTACTCAGTTCACTAGTTAGTCGTTGGTTTATCAGTTAGTTAGTGTTGGAGTTCAGCCTCTAACTAGCTAGCACATAAAAGTTAGCCAAGACTAAACCTTTATGTGCAAACCTGCCGCCAACTGTGCAAACGCTTACAGTCTCATAGATGAATGTCCATAGATCTTTATTCAAACACGGGTCCCAACATCAGAACATCAGTCCCAAACTACACTCTCTGTCGGCAGAAGACCGGTGGCCAGGGGAGCTAGCTTGCGCGGTTAGGGTGGCCACATCAGCGTAGCCACCGCCAACGCCTCCGTGTTGCACAACAGCCCTTGCTGCTGGGGTTCAAAGGTCACCCTCTTGAGACCGCGAAGGGATCCGAACCACTGATTGCACCCTGTTGCTATGGTGACAAAGCCAAGTGCGCCATATAAGGACGGCGGCTATTTGCATGACAGTATGGGCAGCTAGGGCTAGCATGTGACCAGGCCAGATAAATGCTAAAGGCCACACGACATGGGGTGTGTATTTGACCATAGGCAAATGGGATGTTTGTTGGCGTACGTGCTACTGGTGCTACTGGTGCTAGAGGAGGACGTCTGGGTTGTAATACTGGTCAGAGAGACACATGTCATAAAGAGAGACAGGATGAGAGAGACAGAGAGACACATGTCATAAAGAGAGACAGGATGAGAGAGACAGAGAGACACATGTCATAAAGAGAGACAGGATGAGAGAGACAGAGAGACACGTCATAAAGAGAGACAGGATGAGAGAGACAGAGACACACGTCATAAAGAGAGACAGGATGAGAGAGACAGAGACACACATGTCATAAAGAGAGACAGGATGAGAGACAGAGAGACACATCATAAAGAGAGACAGGATGAGAGAGACAGAGACACATGCAGACAGACAGAGACAGAGACAGAACATCTGGATGCAAGGACCAGACCTCAGACAGTGTTAAGTGGACACCTGTCAGATCAGAATCAGAATCAGAAAAGCTTTATTGCCAAGTACGTTTTTTAAGCATACAAGGAATTTGTCTTGGTGGTGTAGGTGCACGTCACGTTCTCTATTGCAGGTTAAACAGAACAAACAAAATAAGTATAAATATATGTATAAATATATACACACAATTTAGATTTACAAGAGATTAAGTACAGTGGGATGTAGAGCCAGGGGTGGGGTGTGGAGAGAGTCAGGGTGGTTTCCAGGCCTTGTTAATAAGGCTAGTGGCGGAAGGGAAAAGCATCAGCATCACTCATTCATCACTAAACAGGGAAGCAGTAGTATCACTCATTCATCACTAAACAGGGAAGCAGTAGCATCACTCATTCATCACTAAACAGGGAAGCAGTAGCATCACTCATTCATCACTAAACAGGGAAGCAGTAGCATCACTCATTCATCACTAAACAGGGGAGCAGTAGCATCACTCATTCATCACTAAACAGGGAAGCAGTAGCATCACTCATTCATCACTAAACAGGGAAGCAGTAGCATCACTCATTCATCACTAAACAGGGAAGCAGTAGCATCACTCATTCATCACTAAACAGGGAAGCAGTAGCATCACTCATTCATCACTAAACAGGGGAGCAGTAGCATCACTCATTCATCACTAAACAGGGAAGCAGTAGCATCACTCATTCATCACTAAACAGGGAAGCAGTAGCATCACTCATTCATCACTAAACAGGGAAGCAGTAGTATCACTCATTCATCACTAAACAGGGAAGCAGTAGCATCACTCATTCATCACTAAACAGGGAAGCAGTAGCATCACTCATTCATCACTAAACAGGGAAGCAGTAGCATCACTCATTCATCACTAAACAGGGGAGCAGTAGCATCACTCATTCATCACTAAACAGGGAAGCAGTAGCATCACTCATTCATCACTAAACAGGGGAACACAACAACAACAGCAGCCCAGGGTCAGCCAGCGCCAGAGGAACTCTTTCCCGGACCAACCGAACCGTCCCGTCGGGAGAAACCTTTCCCTGTTTGCGTTCCCTGCTTTGAGGTCGGTACATATCACCAGTGTCAACATCAGTGCTGACAACTGGAGCCATTGTTGAATGTCTGCCACTCATAGTGTTGCTTCATGATGATGATAACACTCATTTGACTTCATCTGTGTGTGTGTGTGTGTGTGTGTGTGTGTGTGTGTGTGTGTGTGTGTGTGTGTGTGTGTGTGTGTGTGTGTGTGTGTGTGTGTGTGTGTGTGTGTGTGTGTGTGTGCGCGCGCGAATGTGCGTGTGTGTGTGTGTGTGTGTGTGTGTGTGTGTGTGTGTGTGTGTGTGTGTGTGTGTGTGTGTGTGTGTGTGTGAGAGTGTGTGTGTGTGAGAATGTGTGTGTGTCTATGTTAATGAGTATGTGAGATTAGATCAGAGGCCACTTCAACTTATATTCCGTCATAACGTTCACTGTAAACCCTACAGCATCTGAAAACAGCCTCTCCTTTTTCTAAATGCTTATATAAATGCTTGTAACGTCCGTCACGTAAAACGCAGGACTTCCGGAAGGGATCAAGATGTATTCAAACGGTCAACCGAGTCGTCAACACGACTCCTCTGTCGTCTCTGAACATTACCCGCCACAGGGGGCATACGATGAACACAAGAGCCGAACAACAGTGGAGGAACCGCCGGGAGATGTGTTCCACCAATGTGCCCTGCCTGCACTACAGACAGTAGTAGTTGTTCTATTCATAGGCGCAGAACAAGAGAAGGTAGAATATTAGAGGCGTGCAAAATCACACACTTCCCTCAAGGACTTTGATCCTTTGAAACTCTTATAATCTCAAGATGACAGGCCGATACGACAGCCTGGTTCCGGTACGTGCGTAACTTTTAACCTAACGACACGCCAATTCCCCCATAAAATGCATACGGTGTTGAAATGGCACGGTCAAAGGTGAAGGTTCCTTCAGATGTAAGGGACCCTTGGCGTTTCACCCGGTGAATCACTGCTACAAAACAGACGAGGGAAGCATTCACGTCCACACAGCGCTTATATAATCACCATTTGAGCGGCTGTGTGGGGGTTAGCCAGCTCACAAACGTGAGCCTGTTCTGGCTGCACCTTACCTCAGCTTTGTTTGTTGTGGTCCACGTCACTCTTTTAAGTGTTTCATGCAAAGCGTTCCCATCCCCGGGGACCGGGCCAGGGGTGTTGTCCGAGAGCCGCCACGGGTACACAGCCCTGGGCAACACGTTTGTATAAAACCAACATCGGCGCTGTCACGACACCACCGACCCTTGACACGCAATGCCTGGCACTGCGCGTCCGCATCAATGAATGCTGTCCGCTGCCCGGGTCGCTTACCCGGGAGCCTCCAACCAGGGATCCCCCCCGAAACCCACACCGCTGTCACAAACACTCACATTTCCAGACCACTTGGCTTCACATATGATTAGAAATCGGTGGTTCTTGTGTTGCCCAGAAGGCAGCTATTGTCTGAGTCTGCGCATTGGTCAGGGAAGGGGAATCGAACCCGCAGGACAGCGCTTTGTGCACGGCGGTCGTTCCCCCCGAGGAACCGGAGACTGTGATGGACATAACGTTAGCTTCATAGCTTCCTGGGTGTTTTGACAGTATGTGTGTATGCGTTAGCATCGCTAAGCTGCCGCGTATTGTAGCCGCTCGGCTAACTTCACCTCCCTGTGTGTGTGTGCTACGATTTGTACACACACACACACACCTTTGCGCATTTAGGTTTTACTCACCTCTTCTTCGGGTCAACTGTCTGGCTCCGTGATAACGGGTAAAGGTGCCGTTTCTCCTCTGCCGGCTGGAGATGGTTGGGTGTGTGTGGCAGCCCGGGCCAGACTGTTCCCTGGCTGCAACCTCCGACTCCCGCACACAAGTCCTGGGAATTGGCCCGTGACGTCACAGCAGGGAGCGTCGGCAGTAGCGGCCGCGTCCCGAGAGAGGGCGCCCGCCCCGCAACTCACCTCGCGAGAAATAATAGGAAACACAACTCTATAAAATCGGGTAGACCTACAAAGTGCTTTAACGTTCAATTATTTGAAATACTTCAACTAAATAATGATAAATAAATTGAAATATATCAAGCAATTGAGGCTCGGCTATGCTTTCTGTTAAGAGTCATTGTGTATGAACGTGTCCATTAGGCTCTACTTCTATTTGACGACGATAACTAGGTATACTTTGAAAGGGCTTATGTCTGTGTTCACTTGTAGAACTTCTTAAATATGCGCTGGACCCATTGGAAAAGGTGTGTACGGTGCTGCGTCCCAGTTGGGCTCCGTGATGTAACTTCATTTGCTTTGGATTTCAATGAAGAGTTGAACCTCCTCCGAACATTTCCATACTCGCTCTGAGGTGGAGCCACTTTGAGGATGACAAAACACCATTCAAGGTCATCAATGATTTATGGACCGGTAACACGAACCGTCTGGTCTGCTGTCAAACGCTTACTCGGCTCCACTCTGAATTAAAGATGACAGTGATAAAGTGATTCTCTAAATTCAAAAGATGCCTACAAACCAAATGATCACCCAAGAAAACACTCAACTAGCTGAATGCACACACTATATAGTGTGTAGAATAGAATAAAAAAATGTATATGATTAGAGTAATATAATATTCTACTCCTTAAGACACTCCTCGCAAATTATTTGACTCCCCTAAAGAATATCTGTCAAAGTTCCCTAACGCTGGGCATGAGGAGGAATGGCTATTCATCCCCCTCGGAGCATGTAAGGATGAATGTTTGCACGGTAAACCTGAGAGGATGGAGGCCCTACAGACCAGGGTGTAGTTCCTGCTGACGCCTGTATGTGGCGCAACTGATTGACCGGCCATCCCCAAGAAACGAAGAAGCGGCAACTGAATTCGCTCGGTGCAAGACTCTACTTCCGTTCTACTTCCGCTCCCTCGAGTGTGTGGGTGTATACTTCCGGTAGGATCTATTACATCTATTACAGTTAGCTATGGTAGCGCTGCCAATCGCATTAAGAGGGGAATGGAGAAACTTGTGAAGCCTGTCTGGTGTATTAATGTGGTCAGTTTGTGATGGTATGTTATGGTGGCTAACCAACTTCTGTCCTTAAGTCTCTTTTGTTTGTTTACTTGATAGGGTGTGAAACCAGGCAGAGTGAGTAACATGGTCTTCATCTCAACAAAGCCCAAGTCAAGACAGTACACAGCTGCTGATGGTGTAAGGTAATATCCACTGTCAAGTAATAATGTATTCTGCAGTCATTGTCAGATTATTTTTGTTTTGAGTTGTTATATTTTTTTTTTTCTAATTATGACATAACTGTTTTCAAAGGAGCGAGCACTACAAAGCAGTGCGGGGGGACTTGCCAGACCCCGATGTCCTGCAGGTCGACGAGGCATACCAGGACTTCACGGCAGACCTTGCTCCGCTGATTACCACACTCTCCATAAGTAGTGATGTCCCCCTCGTCGATTCAGCCTTTTGGGACCGTTCAAGAAGGCAGCCCCATTTCATACCAGCACCCAGTGCCAGTGAGTAAGGTGATCATCCACCACCCAGACGCACCCCCTCCACCACCCCTGCCGTTAGATGGTCACAGGCTGGACCCAACCACATGTTCCTTTGTGTGCACTCACCAACAACACCTAAATGTAATGTCGCTGAACATCACTTTCGACATGGCAAGATCCATCGAGATGGCCACGAGGGAACAGAGTGGCAGCGCAGAGTGGCACAGTCTGAGGAAGATGAGGCTTACCTCTTCCAGGTTCCGGGAGGTGTGCCATGTCCGAGGTCACAGTTCTGCAGAGAACCTTGCAGAACGCATCCGCAAAGGTGGGGTTCAGACAGCCTTGATGAAGAGGGGGCTGCCACTGGAGCCAGTAGCTATTCGGGAATATGCCCACATTAAAAACATCAACTACTGGCCATCGGGATTTGTCATCCATCCAGATGCTGCCTGGCTTGGATCCTCTCCAGATGGAGTCGTTTTTGATCCGACGGAGGCACCACCATTCGGGCTGGTGGAGGTGAAGTGCCCTAACGTGAAGAGTTATGTGGACTGTGGGTACCTGCACATGAAGAGTGGCGCCTTGTGCCTGAAGCCGGGCCACAGCTACTATTGGCAGGTGCAAGGCCAGCTGCTTATCACCGGAATGCAGTGGTGCGATTTTGTGGTTTTTGCAGAGGAGGACCTTCTTGTACAAAGAATCTATAAGGATGCGGAGGTCGCTAGGGTTATAAGGGAGATGGGGGATTATTTCTTTTTCTATCATTACTTGATCTGATATTTTAAAAATCAATGGTTCATTCAATTAGTTCTGTTTCAATCAGTTGATAAATGTTCTTGTTCTGGTTTTATTGTTCATCTTTACAAATCTATACAAAGCCTGAACTAATATTAGGTTTTATTGTTCATCTTTACAAATCTATACAAAACCTGAAGTGATAATTGTTCAATAAATGTGGAGATTTCGTTGTTCAGTTTAACAAATCTCTACAAAACCAAAGCCAATGTCACTAATGCAGACCTACAATTGATCTGAGACCACACCTTTTGTACGGATTGAATTGAGAGTCTGAGTGTAAAAAGCTATGTGGATTGTTAAGTGGATCATTGAAGTGTTGTTCAATATTTCCTTATTAAATTCTACACGTTCTACTCAGCCCGTACCGCAGCATCAACAGGGAATACATGAAAGCTAACTTCTTTGTTGTAACGTGACGAAACGGTACATAACGGCACACAACAATGAAGTGCTGAGGCTGTCACCCTCTGAAAGGCAAGTCGCCTCTCTTGAATCCTAAAAACACTCATTTATTATTAATTGTAATTAATAATAATTGTAATCTCGAACTCGGTCGCTGTTGTCTCTCGGTTGTCTTCACTCTCGCTGTCAAATCACCGGAAGTTTTCACCGGAAGTACTGGCCCACACACTCAACTTCGAACGTCAGCTGTAGCCATTTTGTGCACGGAGCCAATTGTAAAACATTTGAAATAGGACGATTTCTTTTCTTTACCAATATTAATTGGAACATTGGAAGTATTATTAGGTGTATTAATAGTTACTATACTGTTGTAATAGGCTATTCGTTATGTATACTGCTCAAAAAAATAAAGGGAACACTTAAACACAATGTAACTCCAAGTGTTCCCTTTATTTTTTTGAGCAGTATATTTTGACGTGTCATGTGTGCGGGCTTTCATGCCTTTAATGTGGAGCGCATACACACACCGACTGTGAACGTCCGACATCCGATCGCAATCTGCTCGGCATGGCGCACGTTCCGCTCTGCGAACGCGTAGGCCTAACTTGCATGTTGCCGTGTTAAGTGTTTCGCGCATTTGATTGAATGTAATAGTCTGACGCAATTCTCCACCACACAGATTTCAACCCTCATTTTGGTGCACGACTGTGTGCCTCATACTTCAACAATACCCCACACGTAATAAAACTAAAACACACACACACACAAGAACCCAGGCGGGAGCCGGAATTAATGAAACTCTTTACATTTCTCCGAGGAGGGAAGCTCTCCAAACTCCCCAACAGAACACGTACAAATGAAAACCAAACAGAAGAACCAAAGGTTCAATTGTGACCTAAACGTATAAATATTAAATACCAAGCCGAGTACATGAGAAGCTAAGGCTGAAGTTTGTTTAATGCTGAGGAGGTTTCACACTCGGACACAACGGGCCTGCAGTTCTGTGACCCCGGGAACGTCTCCGGGAACGTCTCCGGGAACAATCCTCTGCTTCCGATGCCGTTTTTCCTCAACCAAGTCTTTGAAGGGTCTAGTTTCTTCTTCTCCGTCGCCCTGGCAATGTTCTCCCGGGGGGGGGGGGGCTCCGTGGGGAACGCTAATTTATAACGGGGGAGGGGGGTGGGTCACAGGATGACATCATCGTCTCGTCGTCATCAGTCACACAAAGGCAGCGGAAAAGAAACTTGAGCGTATTTACACCCCTTTTATTCAAAACAAACATTTCTGTGTGTGTGTGTGTGTGTGTGTGTGTGTGTGTGTGTGTGTGTGTGTGTGTGTGTGTGTGTGTGTGTGTGTGTGTGTGTGTGTGTGTGTGTGTGTGTGTGTGTGTGTGTGTGTGTGTGTGTGTGTGTGTGTGTGTGTGTGTGTGTGTGTGTGTGTGTGTCGCTGTCCTAGAGGCCGAGAGTTCCCAGCATGCCTCAGGGCAACGGTTGGGTTTGGGGGCGGGGCTTCATCGGACCGTGTCAGTCAAAGTAGAGTGTTGCGGGGGGGGTGGAGAGGATGGAGGTCAGGGGTCAGCTTCAGGAGCCGGGGGGGTGGTGCGGCAGCAGTAGCACCGGGCCGGACGTCTCCTCGATCTCGGGCTCCTCCTCGGGGGAGCCGGGGGTGTCTGGGGGGTCCTGGTTCAGGTCTCTGCGCTCCAGGTCCTGCTGGGCCTGTATCCTCAGGATCAGCTCCCGGATCTCCTCACGCTTGGTCTTCATGCGTTGCTGTGGAAACCAGTCGTCCAGGGTGACGGGGAGGTGGAAGCTGAGGATGGGGTTCTGTGGGGGAGGGGGGGGGGGGGGGAGAGCAACAACATGTGTTAGCATGGCTGGAGGAGGAGGACAAGATGAGGAGGAGAAGGAGGAGGAGGAAAAGGAGAACAAGGAGGAGTAGGAAGAGTAGGAGAACGAGAAGGAGTAAAAGAAGGAGTAGGAGAACGAGAAGGAGTAGGAGAGCGAGAAGGAGTAGGAGAGCGAGAAGGAGTAGGAGAACAAGGAGGTAGAGAATGAGGTGGAGGAGGAGAATGAGGAGGAGTAGCAGAACAAGGAGGTAGAGAACGAGAAGGAGTAGGAGAGCGAGAAGGAGTAGGAGAACAAGGAGGTAGAGAATGAGGTGGTGGAGGAGTAGCAGAACAAGGAGGTAGAGAATGAGGTGGAGGAGGAGAATGAGGAGTAGCAGAACAAGGAGGTAGAGAATGAGGTGGTGGAGGAGTAGCAGAACAAGGAGGTAGAGAATGAGGTGGAGGAGTAGCAGAACAAGGAGGTAGAGAATGAGGAGGAGTAGCAGAACAAGGAGGTAGAGAACGAGGTGGAGGGGGAGAAGGGGGCACTCACCTGGAAGAAGCTCTCGACGTACTGCAGGACGTAGACGCCACAGTCGCTGAAGTTGTCCTGCTGAGGCACGCGAGGGCTGGAGCCTTTCATCACCTCCTTCCCGAAGCTCCTCTGGCTGCCCTTCCGCACCTCCCACTCCACCTCCAGGTACCTGGACACACGGGCAGCCGCTACTAAACAAGGTCTCCCAGAGGCCCCTGGAGGGCCTCCCTGTGTGTCACTGATCTGGTCTCCAAGGGGCTCTGCCAGCTCACGGGTTGCCAAGCGTCACGGCTTCTGACTATATAGCGACTAATAGCGTACTCTATTTAGAGCTAGCTCCATAGTGACCCTGCAGAGTCTGGTGGTACAATGTGGTACTACACGCAGGAACAGACAGACAGACACACAGACAGACTGACTTACTCTCTTAGTGTTTTGACCACAGTAGAGCGGGCGGGTCCTCGTAGGGAGTCCATGATGAGGATACAAGGCCTGGGGGAGTGAAGGGAGGTTATGATGGACAGTAGTCATGGAAACGCAACAAAGCTGTTTACAGACGGGTGGGGAGGGTTGGAGGCTGGTGTGCTTAACACACAGAGGGGGTGCGACCTGGTTCCATGTCCAGCTAGCATGCTAACACACAGGGTGGAGGGAACTGGTTCCATCTGTGCTCTACATGAAAGGCATAAAAGCCCGTACAAATGATACGCCTAAGACACAGTGTATAGCTTAATATAACGGTATAGTAACTAATGATTCATCTATTTCATATGCCTACTTACACCCTCTTCAAACAACGTGACGATTGAATCAAAGGAAAACACCACATTGAATGTGTTTTTCTGTCTATTGACTTTATGATACCCCACTGGCGGCCCCTGGTGGCAACAGGGGAGAAGTGCGGTCGCTCCACTCACTGTTTGCAGATGGTGGGTTTGTGGGCCCAGCCGGCACCGTCGTTGATGGTGGCCTCCTCCTGGGGCGTCCCGTCCTCACTGCCCTCATCCTGGACCCAGAACACACCAGAAACCCCGTCACAACCCCCGTTTGTTTACTGATTATTGATTGTAAATTCCTTATTAAGTCATAACTTTGCCTCGGTTGCATTTTATCATTTAGAGACAGAAGGCGACTCAGGGACAGAAGGCGACTCAGGGACAGAAGGCGACTCAGGGACAGAAGGCGACTCAGGGACAGAAGGCGACTCAGACAGAAGGAGACTCTGAGTAGGAGACTCAGACAGAAGGAGACTCAGACAGAAGGAGACTCAGAAAGAAGGAGACTCAGTGAGTAGGAGACTCAGAAAGAAGGAGACAGACAGAAGGAGACATAATAGAGTGAGAAGGAGACGGCGAGAGAAGGACAGATTAGAGAGCGAGAGAGAGAAAAACAGCGAAAGAAAGACAGATCCACAGAAGAAAAGAGACAGCGAGAGAGACACACACACACACACACACACACTCCCACGCACACTCTCTACCGGACAGGAGCTGTGGGCGTCAGAGAAGGCGTAAGCGTCTTCATTTCCGTGCGTTGAGCCGTAACACACACTGATCCTATGAAGCTCACCTGCACAGGTGGGAGAAACACACACTGTTACACACCTCACCACAATACAACACACGCTGTTACACACCACAATACATCACACACACACACTGTTACACACCTCACCACAATACAACACACGCTGTTACACACCACAATACATCACACGCACACACTGTTACACACCTCACCACAATACAACACACGCTGTTACACAACACAATACATCACACACATACTATTACACACCTCATACAATACAACACACACACTGTTACACACCTCACCACAATACAACACACACACACACTGTTACACACCTCACCACAATACAACACACGCTGTTACACACCACAATACAACACACACACACTGTTACACACCTCACCACAATACAACACACTATGTTACACACCACAATACAACACACACACTGTTACTCGCCATGATACAACACAAACACACACACTGTTACTCGCCATGATACAACATAAACACACACACTGTTACTCGCCACAATACAACACACACACACTGTTACTCGCCACAATACAACACACACACACTGTTACTCGCCACGATACAACACAAACACACACACTGTTACTCGCCACAATACAACACACACACTGTTACTCGCTACAATACAACACACAGTTACACGCCACAACACACACAGTTACACACCACAATATAACACACACACACCACAATATAACACACACACACCACAATATAACACACACACACACACACGCACACGCACACGCACACGCACACACACACACACGCACACGCACACGAATGTGTGCGTGAACGAGTGACGCACTGACGGGCTGTGTAAAGCAGCGCGTTGACGCAGAGCACTCACTGGTGTACTGCGGTTCTGGGTCCGCCTCCTGCGGTTCTGGGTCCGCCTCCTGGCCGAGGAGCGGGGGCTGGAGACCCCCGTTGGTGAAGGCTAGCGTCCGTTCGGTCGACGCCCCATCCGGGGGCGACGCCCACGCGGGGTTGTCGTGGAAACTGTGAGACTGCGGATAAGGCGGCGAGCCCGATAGGTCGTCAGGGGAGATGGGCCGGCAGTGGTCCGGGATGCCCTCCTCTGATTGGAGGGGGGAGGGGTCTGTGCTGTGGGTGTGGTTTGTGGGCGGGGCCTGGTATAAGGGGTTGGGCTGGAACTGGGGTCCCTGGAGGCCGGGGAAGCAGATGACGGCCAGGTACCAGTGGGCCCTGGAGGAGAGCACGGTTCACCTTTTAATCAAGTCTCTGTTGAATAAAAGCCTCGGCTAAACGCGCTAAAGGTAAACGGTATGAACTTCATTTGGCCCGGAGCAGACTCACGACTCGTTGATGGGGACGAAGATGAAGTCCTTCTGGAACAGGTCCACATGGCGTGTCCACGTCTTCACCCTGTTGTGTTTCCTCTTCTGTATCCTAGCAACCAGAGAGACGGCCGTACGTCAACTGAAATGCATCCGAGGACGGTCAATCCACCGGGGCTTTTCCGACCGGGTATTCCCACAATGCATTGCGTTCCCCATCCTTATCTCCCAGCCATGTCCTGACTCATGCTAAAGCCTCAGCCAAAACTCCGCCCTTCTTAGTTTCATAGCGTCACTGAACAATCTTTGATAAGAAACCAACACTTTTGAATGTTATACCTTATCCTAACAGGCTTGAATAGGATAGCAAAACTTGGCATCTAGAATTTCAAACCCTTAATGTTTTCCATGAGAAACCAAAATGTCTGGGCGTGGCCCTCATGGTTGACCCTTGGGTGGAGGGGGTGGAGGAGAAGGTGGTGGAGAGGGTAATGGAGAGGGTGGTAGAGAGGGTGGAGGAGAGGGTAATGGAAAAGGTTGGTAGAGAGGGTGGAGGAGAGGATGGTAGAGGGTGGAGGAGAAGGTGGTGGAGAAGGTAATGGAGAGGGCGGTAGAGGGGGTGGTAGAGGGTGGAGGAGAAGGTAGTGGAGAGGGTAATGGAGAGGGTGGTAGAGAGGGTGGTAGAGGGTGGAGGAGAAGGTGGTGGAGAGGGTAATGAGAGGGTGGTAGAAAGGGTGGAGGAGAGGGTGGTAGAGGGTGGTGGAGAGGGTAATGGAGAGGGTGGAGAAGGTGGTGGAGAGGGTAATGAGAGGGTGGTAGAAAGGGTGGAGGCGAGGGTGGAGGCGAGGGGGCGGTCTCTCACGGCAGGTTGGTGGCCTCCGGAGCGTTCCTCCTCTCCCGCTGGTTCAGGCGCTTGTAAAAGAAGGAGCTGAACACATGGCTCCTCTGGGAGTCCTCCTTTTTCAACCGCTCCAAAACGAGATATCTAGAGGAGGACGGATCAATGACATCATCGGTACTGAGGAAGAGGGAGCATCACGGACGCTTAGGGAGGAAGACGCGTGAGCAACTCGACGAGGACTCAATTCAGTTCCAGTATGGATGCAGATGTTTCAGTGGTTTCCCTGTGTGACGAGGGAAACAGTGGATGCTTTCCTACACAAACTACAACTCCATCGGACGAAGGATCTTGTCTTGACGAAACAGCCTCAAAGCCGTCGTGATCATCATCATCATCATCATCATCTCCCGATACAGATACTGCACAGTCGGGCCGATGTATCACTATTTAAAAGTGGCCCAGTTCCCTGTGATTTAACCCTTAACATCCTTGAATCCCTTCCAAACACTTGGGCATCTCTAAGACACGTGGGCATCTCTAAGACACGTGGGCATCTCTAAGACACGTGGGCATCTCTAAGACACGTGGGCTTCTCTATGACACTTGCGATCCAACATTCGAGTTGCCCACGTGTGGTACGTAACCGTCGTGACCTGAACCTACTTGAGATAAAAGTCTAGGATGACGTCGTTGAGAAACTCCCCATCGTTAAGGCAGTGGAGGTCTTCGTTAGTGACGCTGATGCCTCCTTTAGCTGGGGGAGGGGGGTACACCATCAACCTGGAACACAGCGCATCCACCAATCAGGAGGTAGGAGATAAGATGACACGGAACACAGACCGATCGACGGTCAGGAGACGAGCAGGGACAGAATGTCAACCAATAAAGAGGCAGAGCACAAACACAGATGGAATATCAACCAGTCAACCAACGACAGATGCACACAGAAACAAATACACTCAGGTTCACAGCCCAGCCAATAGAAACCCAGTTTGATCTGGTTTATCCTGGAAGGAATGAGTCCTGCCCCTAAACGTCCAGCTTCCAAACCGATAGGACGGACCGGAGGCCCTCGCTCTCTCATCCCCGTATCCATGGCGACCAGGGGCCGCGGCCCACTCACTTGATGATGGGTCCGGAGAAGGTGGGCTGGATCTCAGCCATGTCCTCGTCGTCCTCGCCGTACAGGGCCCCCGCCCGCTGGCGCGTGGCCATCCGCGTCCGCACCGGCGTCACCCGCGTCACGCTGGTCCCCGCCGCCCCCGGGCTGCCCTGGGCCGGCTTCGACTGGGGACGACAGACGCAGCGCGTCAGAGACGGACGTCAGAGACGCAGCGCGTCAGAGACGGACGTCAGAGACGCAGCGCGTCAGAGACGGACGTTAGAGACGGATGTCAGAGACGGACGTTAGAGACGGATGTCAGAGACGCAGCGCGTCAGAGACGGACGTTAGAGACGCAGGGCGTCAGAGACGGACGTTAGAGACGGATGTCAGAGACGCAGCGCGTCAGAGACGGACGTTAGAGACGGATGTCAGAGACGCAGCGTGTCAGAGACGGACGTTAGAGACGCAGCGCGTCAGAGACGGATGTCAGAGACGCAGCGCGTCAGAGACGGACGTTAGAGACGCAGGGCGTCAGAGACGGACGTCAGAGACGCAGGGCGTCAGAGACGGACGTCAGAGACGCAGCGCGTCAGAGACGGACGTCAGAGACGCAGCACTTCAGACGGGCGCCAGAGACGGACGTTAGAGACGGACGTCAGAGACGGACGTTAGAGACGGATGTCAGAGACGCAGCGCTTCAGACAGGTGTTAGAGATGGAATGTTTGAGACGGAATGTTTAAGATGGAATGTTTGAGACGGAACGCTTGAGATCGAATGTTCCGGACAGAATGTTCGAAAGTAAAATCGTCGCGATGACAAGAATTCTGAATTTAAAAAAAACAGTTGTCGGATCATTTCAGATTTCAATTTTTTTGTGTCTGATGACGCAAAATGCGGTAAAACGAAATCGTGGAACGACGCCACGCATTATGGGATGGCGACGGGGCCTGCCATGCTAACTAATGCAAGACGCTTTGAAGAAAAGCATCCACCACGTGACATCCTCATATTAAACAACAATTTGAATGTGGAAGTAACAGATTCAAATAAGTCCAACGCGACGGAGAAACAAGGCAAGGCGTGGATCCGATGGGACCAGGTCCAGAAGCGGGAGTTCTTCCAGTGCTCCTCACCTTCTCCTCCTTCTCCTTGGAGGCCTTGTTGTAGTTGACCAGCCGCACGTTGGCCTCGTCGAAGGACAGCTTGGCGGGGAAGTCGCTGAGGGCGTTGGCGCGACCGATCTCCCCCAGGATATCCTCCAGGATCATCTGCTCGTTCATCGTCAGCCCGTTCTCGAAGATCAGCACGATGTACTTCTCATCTGACTCTGGTGGCGCGCACACACACACACACACACACACACACACACACACACACACACACACACACACACACACACACACACACACACACACACACACACACACACACACACACACACACACACACACACACACACACACACACACACACACACACACACACACGATTTGAAACTGATTAGAAACAGATGAGCACAAGCTTAATGGACGCAGGTATAAATACAGGTACATTATTTATTAGAATTTGCAGTGACATTACATTTGGCTCCGGTAACTTATGCAGACAAGCCAGTGTTCCAAACCCTGCCTCAGGGTCCCTGAGCAAGGCAGCACAGCCTGGGACAGGTCCACAGAGGTCTGTCCGGATGCACCCAAACACATCCCAATAACCACTTTACCTTGCAACAAGAGCTCCCCAAAGTGCATCACATGAGAAACCAAAGCTAAGCTAAAATAAGCTAAACTAAGCTAAGCTAAAATAAAATAAACTAAGCTAAGCTAAAATAAACTAAGCTAAACTAAGCTAAACTAAGCTAAGCTAAAATAAGCTAAGCTAAGATAAGCTAAACTAAGCTAAAATAAGCTAAGCTATGCCAAGCCAAGTACTCGAAGCGGACCCAACGCGCTAGGCTAGCCCCGGCGGGTCTTAAAAGGCGCTGACTCACGGTCTCCGGCCGAGTCGTACCACTGGCCCCCCTCCTCGCTGGACATGTTGAGCTGGGAGCGGAGACGCACGCACTCCCCCGCCGTGGTCTGGAAGAAGAGCACGGGCAGCTTCCGCACGCTGCACCACTCGCAGCTGATGAGCTCCGACGCCCGCAGGTTCACCTCCAGGGCCTCCAGCTCCTCCGCCACTGGGGAGGGGGGGGGGGGGCACGGCCATGTCACGTTATGCCAGTGCCATGTTATACTAATGCCATGTCAGGTTATACTAACGCCATGTCATGTTATACTAATGCCATGTCAGGTTATACTAACGCCATGTCATGTTATACTAATGCCATGTCAGGTTATACTAACGCCATGTCATGTTATACTAATGCCATGTCAGGTTATACTAACGCCATGTCAGGTTATACTAACGCCATGTCATGTTATTCTAACGCCATGTCATGTTATACTAATGCCATGTCAGGTTATACTAACGCCATGTCATGTTATGCTAATGCCATGTCAGGTTACACTAACGCCATGTCATGCTAACGCCATGTCAGGTTATACTAACGCCATGTCAGGTTATGCTAATGCCATGTCAGGTTATACTAATGCCATGTCAGGTTATACTAACGCCATGTCAGGTTACACTAACGCCATGTCATGCTAACGCCATGTCAGGTTATGCTAATGCCATGTCAGGTTATACTAATGCCATGTCAGGTTATACTAATGCCATGTCAGGTTATACTAACGCCATGTCAGGTTATACTAACGCCATGTCAGGTTATACTAACGCCATGTCAGGTTATACTAACGCCATGTCAGGTTATACTAACACCATGTCATGTTATACTAACGCCATGTCAGGTTACACTAACGCCATGTCAGGTTACACTAACGCCATGTCATGCTAACGCCATGTCAGGTTATACTAACGCCATGTCAGGTTATGCTAATGCCATGTCAGGTTATACTAACGCCATGTCAGGTTATACTAACGCCATGTCAGGTTATACTAACGCCATGTCAGGTTATACTAACGCCATGTCAGGTTATACTAACGCCATGTCAGGTTATACTAACGCCATGTCAGGTTATACTAACGCCATGTCATGTTATACTAACGCCATGTCAGGTTACACTAACGCCATGTCATGCTAACGCCATGTCAGGTTATACTAACGCCATGTCAGGTTATACTAACGCCATGTCAGGTTATACTAACGCCATGTCAGGTTATACTAACGCCATGTCATGTTATACTAATGCCATGTCAGGTTATACTAACGCCATGTCATGTTATGCTAGCGCCATGTCAGGTCATTGTATTCTCTTTCAACAAAACCAAAAGCAAACACTTTACATGGAGACAAAACGATGAGTGTAAACTAACAGTGAGGAGGTGTTTATCCTCTAGTCATTTAACAGCTAGTACCAAGTGCAAACCTGCATGCTGTACGGTTAAAATCCATGTGTCATTTTGATATCAGAGACGACCTCAGATCTCCTTAGGAAATCGCCTACAGGGTGTTGCTACCCTCTAGTGGACAAAACCATTACTGCATTATTTACACAGACTGATGCCAGTCACAATGCATACGTCTACATGATCTAACCCCATAAACGTAAAGATTAAACTCAAGGACACCTTACACTCTGGCTTAAAACAGAACGATCTCAGTCCCAAGCCATACAAGAGGAGAATGGTTTAAAAAGTCCTACCATCGGTTTCCAGTTGGATTTGGTCGATGGAGAACTGTGAAGAGAAGAGAGAGGAGAGGAATGAGTTAGTTGGGTCGTTGATAAGGACACAGATCTCATTAATGTCACGGCTACAGCTTAATAGGCTTCGAGGTCTGGGGAAGGTTTGACCAGAAACAATCTCAAGACTGTCATTCTATCCGTAGGTCTGTAGGCAGTGCAGTGCAGACCAAAGTTCTAGTTAGCGTTACATGGTTTCAGCTCTTTTTGCATGTTCTCTTCAAGCCCTGGACAGCACTTTGCATGTGCTGGCATGCTAAGTGAATGAATAATACTTAAATGAAAAGCGCTTTATAAAATCAAATGAATTCTTACCGTCTAAAAACGAATGCATTTTTTCATGCCGTGTCAATTCCCTTGTCCGGCACTTTGCGTTGCAGTTTTTGCGCCGTGTAAATAAAGTTTGATTTGACTCACCACGACCGGCTTGGTGACCATCCTGCGCAGGGTGCCCACCCGGACGCTGCGACACTGCAGGATGATGCTGGCACATTTGTTGGGGACCACCTTGGGCTTCTTGAGCCGCGGGCAAAAGCTGTCAGAGGGCCGACCTTCAGACTGCAGAACCTACGGGTGGAGGATTCAGTAAACGGCGGGGGGCACGTGGACATGTCCAGGTGGGGCTGGGTTAGGGGTTCTTGGATTAAGCGGTCGTCTGTTGTCACGGTAAACAACAGAAGCGGTGAGGTCAGCGTCGGGATCAGCGCTCACACAGAGGCGCGTCGCTAGAAACCAGTCGGAAAGCAAGACGGAAAACCGGTCGGTTTTGTGTGCGCCCGCCGTGCGGCCAATCAAATCAAGCTGAAGTACTTTCCCGCGCTCATCATCCAGACACAACGTTCACCACACCGTTTCCTTTCCTTCAGTCTGTCGTGAACCCCCCCCCCCCCCCCCCCCCCCCCCCCCAGTAGCACAGCAAAGGCAAGAGCTCGACGTCTGCTTGAATCGGTTTGTTCCCCCCCCCCCCCCCCCCCCCCTCGGCGTGCTCCGTCCACCTACCGGGTCTTTCCGCGGTCTCCGTGGCAACACGATCTTCATGTTGACGTCTTCGAACATGTCGACCGAGATGTCGTCCGTCGCCCCGGGGCCCTTCACCGCCGCCTCCACGCGGCCCCCTGACGGCGCCGGGGACGAGTGGGCGGAGTCGGCCGGGCGGGGCGACACGCTGTCCAGCCGGTTGACACTTCCCGTGCTGGCGTCGTCCGCTTCGTCCTCCTCGTCGCTGGACAGGACGACTGGAGGACGAAAGACGAAAGGCGAAGACGGTTCAGTCGGATCAAAACCGTGCGTTGACTATGTAGCCATCTACAATCCCGTAGACATCATTTAGACACTTTTGCGTATGCAAGTGAGGCTGAGCGCCATCACAGTTACAATCAGTGTTGGTGGAAGTGTCTAACAGTGATGCAGCTAAGGGATCAGAGAGAGGCGCGCTAGTGTTTGTGTTAGTTAGTCCAAGTCAAGTAGCAAGTAGGCTAGGGTACCACCTCCTGCCCATCGATAAGGAGCAGGTAGGCTAGAGTACCACCTCCTGCCTGTCGATAAGGAGCAGGTAGGCTGGGGTACCACCTCCTGCCCGTCGATAAGGAGCAGGTAGGCTGGGGTACCACCTCCTGCTCGTCGATAAGGAGCAGGTAGGCTGGGGTACCACCTCCTGCCCGTCGATAAGGAGCAGGTAGGCTGGGGTACCACCTCCTGCCCGTCGATAAGGAGCAGGTAGGCTAGGGTACCACCTCCTGCCCGTCGATAAGGAGCAGGTAGGCTGGGGTACCACCTCCTGCCCGTCGATAAGGAGCAGGTAGGCTAGGGTACCACCTCCTGCCCGTCGATAAGGAGCAGGTAGGCTAGGGTACCACCTCCTGCCCGTCGATAAGGAGCAGGTAGGCTGGGGTACCACCTCCTGCCCGTCGATAAGGAGCAGGTAGGCTAGGGTACCACCTCCTGCCCGTCGATAAGGAGCAGGTAGGCTAGAGTACCACCTCCTGCCCGTCGATAAGGAGCAGGTAGGCTGGGGTACCACCTCCTGCCCGTCGATAAGGAGCAGGTAGGCTGGGGTACCACCTCCTGCCCGTCGATAAGGAGCAGGTAGGCTGGGGTACCCTTACAGGGAGACCGGCAGCGGAGGTGAGCCTGTGTGTGGGCGTCAGGAAGGTACTCACTGGGGTCGTTGAGCTGGTGCTGGCGAGCCGAAGCAGACCTCTTCCCCTTGGGGGTCAGACGGAGCCCACAGCAGCCCGAGGTCCCGGGCGGCGGCGGGAGGGGGGGGGGGGCCCGCGGGCCGGCCGTTGAGCGGCGCCAGCAGGGCGCCGCGGCTGTGCGAGACCCGGACCGGCAGGTAAAAGTTATTGGCGAGCGAAAGGCTGTTGGGTCCGGCCGCGTGCTGCGGGTGGATGGGGGGGCGGGGCGTGGGCGAGGTGGGCGGGGCCTGCTGGGCGTGGTGGCAGGAGGGGAGGGGCTGGCGGGCGTGGCCGCAGTGGGAGCAGCAGGAGGCGTCCTGATTGGCCGAGTTGCACTTGACGCAGCGGGCCGGGTAGATGCCAGGTGCCAGCGGCTGCGGAGAGAGACGGTGCATCTACGTCAGCTTCAACGGTCCTGGTATCAGACCCGGGACGGGCTTGATAATACACTTGATCAAACTACATCGCCTGTCATTTTGTACATTTATAAATACAAAGACATGCTTTTTGTACAATCAAACCCGCACCTCTGTGGTAATCAGCCGCCATTTTGTTTCATGTTCTGAACACAGAGGTTGGAACGCTGAACACACTTGTATTTGAATGTTTACGTTGCTCGTATTAAACCCTTCCCCCGTTGTAATGTAGGGGATATTATTATTCTAGTATTCAACGGCCCATCTACCATTTGGATTAAATGACAGTTGATTCGAAGGCAGCCATTTTGACACTTCTCTGGCACTTTCAAACGTTGACATGTTGACTAAAGCCCCCCACTCAAAAATACTTCAAAGGGGAAAATTCTGTCTGCAGAGAATTCTGTGGTCGGGTCGGACCCCGGTCAAACCGTTGGCACGGCAACCACGGTCAAGCGGGAGGGATTCTGTTCCCCGAAGCCCCACCCCGCTAGTTCACAATAACCTCTATTGGAACCTTCTCCCCCTCATCATGAAGCCTTACTGTGCGTTTTAACCGGCCGTGGTAAAGACCGCAGGGGACGTCCGCGTTTGGATCACAGCTGGGTCGCTATAGGTGGACCTTTCTACGCCTCTCATCAACGTGTTGCTGAGTAATCAATAGAGAGATATATACAGGAGGGGAGGGGCCTCGCTGTGGTCAGCTGGTCCGTCAGAGGCCTGCTGATTGGATGAGAAGGTCAGGGGCAGACCAGACGGAGGACAGAAACGTTTTGGGAGGAAAGAGAAGTGATTGAAGAGAAAGAGAAGTGATGAAGAGAAAGAGAGAAAGAAGTGATGAAGAGAAAGAGAGAAAGAAGTGATGAAGAGAAAGAGAGAAAGAAGTGATGAAGAGAAATAGAAGTGATGAAGAGAAAGAAGTGATGAAGAGAAAGAGAAGTGATTGAAGAGAAAGAGAAGTGATGAAGAGAAAGAGAAGTGATGAAGAGAAAGAGAAGTGATGAAGAGAAAGAAGTGATGAAGAGAAAGAGAGAAAGAAGTGATGAAGAGAAAGAGAAGTGATGAAGAGAAAGAAGTGATGAAGAGAAAGAGAAGTGATGAAGAGAAAGAGAAGTGATGAAGAGAAAGAGAAGTGATGAAGAGAAAGAGAAGTGATGAAGAGAAAGAGAAGTGATGAAGAGAAGAGAAATAGAAGTGATGAAGAGAAAGAGAGAAAGAAGTGATGAAGAGAAATAGAAGTGATGAAGAGAAAGAAGTGATGAGAAATAGAAGTGATGAAGAGAAAGAAGTGATGAAGAGAGAAAGAAGTGATTGAAGAGAAAGAGAAGTGATGAAGAGAAAGAGAAATAGAAGTGATGAAGAGAAAGAGAGAAAGAAGTGATGAAGAGAAAGAGAGAAAGAAGTGATGAAGAGAAAGAAGTGATGAAGAGAAATAGAAGTGATTGAAGAGAAGTGATGAAGAGAAGAGAAATAGAAGTGATGAAGAGAAAGAGAGAAAGAAGTGATGAAGAGAAAGAGAAGTGATGAAGAGAAAGAGAAAGAAAAAACGCTGAGGGTAAACGGTAGATGTGCATGAAGACATCCTGGAAGAAGTTTGTGTAGATTGCGGTTTAGTTTGATGTTTCTTTTTAAATGTTTGGTTTCTTGTGTAATATGTCATTCAAAGGGCTGGGGGACCCTTGAGTTCACATATTAAAACAATTGCTTGACTGGTCGATTTTTCCACTCTGGCAGGCAAAAAGACAAAATTGTTAAAGTGACTTTGGACCACATAATTGCTCCCGGGAGGAGCTGAAAGGAAATGACTAAGGAAGGCGGCCATCTTGGTTGTGAGTCCTACCTCGGCTGACTTGATGGCCGATGGGAAACTACAGCACTCGTCTGACAGAGGCTTCCTCTTCTGCTGCACGCGTCGCTTGATGTTCAGGCCGTTGTCTGGTGGAGGGAAGAGGAGAACACACAAAACACCAACACATCAACACACAACACATCAACACACCAACACACAGTCTGAGGTACCACTGCCTCCACATGGCCTCAGGAGACCTCCATGCAGACCACACACACCAACACACAGTCTGAAAGTACCACTGCCTCCACATGGCCTCAGGAGACCTCCATGCAGACCACACACACCAACACACAGTCTGAAAGTACCACTGCCTCCATCCAGGACGGTCTTTATGAAGGAAAATCAACAATGAATCCAAATGACAACGTTGGGTTGTCTTTGCTGGGTCTAGGTCTTTGCTGGGTCTAGGTCTTTGCTGGGTCTAGGTCTTTGCTGGTTCTAAGTCTTTGCTGGTTCTAAGTCTTTGCTGGTTCTAGGTCTTTGCTGGGTCTAAGTCTTTGCTGGGTCTAAGTCTTTGCTGGGTCTAAGTCTTTGCTGGGTCTAAGTCTTTGCTGGGTCTATACTCGATATGTAATGGGTATATACTGGGTCGAGGTCTATACTTGATATGTAATGGGTATGTACTGGATCTAGGTCTATACTGGGTCGAGGTCTATACTGGGTCTAGGGGGGGGGCAGTAAGACACCAAGGTCACCTTCCCTCCAGAACCTCTAACTCAGCCTCTACAGGAGGCTGCCAGAAGAGGCAGCCCCCCCCCCCCCCCCCCCCACACACACACACACACACACACACACACACACACACACACACACACACACACACACACACACACACACACACACACACACACACACACACACACACACACACACACACACACACACACACACACACACCTAACGAGCGTTAACTGTATGACTGCTGGGTAATTGCACACCCACACAGAGGAATGTGGTCCACACACTGTGTACTGGGAGGTATGCAGAGCGCCCACTGAAACCCAACACCAGCTGTCTGGAACTGTCAACATCAACACACACACACAGAGACAGAGAGACAGAGAGAGAGCTGCCCACACAGCCCAGAGAGAGAGAGAGCTGCCCACACAGCCCAGAGAGAGAGAGACCTGCCCACACAGCCCAGAGACAGAGAGAGCTGCCCACACAGCCCAGAGACAGAGAGAGCTGCCCACACAGCCCAGAGAGAGAGAGAGAGAGAGCTGCCCACACAGCCCAGAGAGAGAGAGAGCTGCCCACACAGCCCAGAGAGACAGACAGCGAGAGAGACAGTGAGAGAGACAGCGACAGCGAGAGAGAGACAGAGACAGCGCGAGAGAGAGACAGCGTGAGACAGCGAGACAGAGAGCAGTACCTGGTGTGTCCGGACAGGTGAGGATGATCTGGTCCAGCTCCACCATGGGCTGTGTGCTGAAATCGTTCCTGGAGGAGAGGGAGACAGACAGGGGGTCAGAGTCTCTCTGACACCGAGGCCCAGATATGGTTCTGCATCAGCTGGTGTCGGGGGACGCGGGGTGTGTCTGTGGCGCAGGTGCTAGTGTTGTCGGTTCAGCCCCAACGGTTGTTTCTGCGTGTAGACCACTTAAGGAATTTCTCGCTCACTAATTCAGGGACATCTGGTGATCTTTATCGTGTGGGGAGGACGTAACGTACAGATGGAAATGTTGAAATGATCTCATCCTTGTTATGCTCCATTATCATTTTCTGTGTCTTGTATGTGTCTCCATTATCATTTTCTGTGTCTTGTATGTGTCTCCATTATCAGTTTCTGTGTCTTGTTTGTGTCTCCATTATCATTTTCTGTGTCTTGTATGTCTCTGTTATCCGTTTCTGTGTCTTGTATGTCTCCACTATCTCTTTCTACCCATGTGTGCACACGGGGTGTCATCACCAATTTATAAATCTCTACGAACAGATATCTGGATATGAAAACAGAATCTGTAGGCAACGGGACAAGAGTTTGGTTTCAGAATGTCGTCCATTTGTAGTCCGAGTAGTATCGACCAATCACATTTGAGCAGGCATTCGTTGCATGCAGGTGAACAGTCCGTGTGGAATGCAACAATCTCAGAGCCCATCAGCAAACGTCAGCCGACGATTTAGCTTTTTCTTAGCTCTGATATCTGTTCATAAAGATTAGCCGAAATGTGGTCTGGATCGGAAACCCACACAAACAATGACCAGCGCCCAAGACAGGAAGTCCTGGCCCAGATATCCATCATCCATTATCCAGCTACACCAGAACCCCAGTCGGTCCCGGAGGTATTTCGTCGTTTGACAAGCTCGCGCAGCGCTACAACCTTCTCTGTCGCTACCCCACTCTTCATCGCATGCTTGGCTTTTTCTGGGCCTCCTTTTTTATTCGTTAGGTCCCTTTGGATCAAGGCGCAGTCCGCGGCCGAGAGTACGATTCGGCTCTTACCTCTGGGTGGGTTTCCTGACCGCGGCGATGCTGTGTGCGTGCTGGAAGTGGCGGCCCTGCAGAACCATGCCCTGGGGCGGGGAGGGGCTGGGGATAAAGGACCTGGCTCTGTGTGGCACCGCGGGGGGCATGGGGACCATGTGGGGTACATCACTACAGGAGGACAGGGGACCAACACACCCTTGTTATCCCTGTCCTAGTCCTCTTGTTCAGCATAACATGACGTCAGCGGCCGGGTAGGCTAGTGGCCAGGGATGTTCCACTCCCAGCGCAAAGGTTCTGTGTTCGATCCCCAATGTCTACAGTCTACCTGTTGGCATCCTAGAGCAAGATGACCCCCTACCTGCTCCTTAATGACACGGATCTGTATCCGTGTCGCTTGTGACTAAAACGACTAAGACAGTCTGCAAAATGATTTGATTTGGATTGAATCATGCAAAGGCCGGCTTTTGACAGAAGACTGAAAAGGAAACCAGCGCCCTTTGAGAACTAACTTCTCAAAGGTCCTCCTTAACACCACCTTGGACGTGTCTTGCTCAACTGGTAGACCCTCAACACCTCCAGTCCCCCCAACAGGAGGAGGCCTTTCAAAGTAAAAGCCCTAGTCTTTAATATGTTCGCACTAAAATGAGGGCGTGTCCAACCTCTGTCTCTTGACGGGTCCTAGCTTGCTCAGTGCCCTGCTGTGGTGGCTGGCCCGGTTCTCATACGTCCGCAGGGGGTCCGATGAGGAGAAATGCCTGAAGGGGGGGGTCTGAGGGGGGGGGGGGAGAGAACGAGAGAGAGAGAGAGAGAAAGCGAGATTGTTATTATTATATTAACCGATAAAAAGGGAAGTGTCAGATATAATATTAAAAAAGGAGAGTGTCACAGGACCCCTGGGGGTAAACTGAATGGAAACCAAAGAACATCTGTAGAATATGGAATATTATCATATAATAATATCACAATAGAAAGCCACGCCTAAGCGGTCACCCAACATGCGGCGGCAGTGACATAAACACTTTAAAACAAAGATGAGTAACAAACACAAATAAACACCACCAAAGTAAACCTCATAAACTAAAGCTAAACTCTACCAAACTAAACCCAAACGCCACCAAACTAATCATGAACATCATGAACCTCTCCACCTTCCAACATCCTAACAACAACCAAGTCCACCCCGACTCCCCCCCCCACCACACTCCCCCTGACTCAAGAACAAAGCGGTCCTTGATCCCACCCCGCGGAGCTCTCTCGGACGGTGCTGGGGCTACGGCAGTGACGTCTCCCCCCAGGGGGAGTCAACACCGCCCGGGGGTCACGGGGCGAGGAGGAGATGGGGGAGAGAGACCCAGAAGGGGGTGGAGATAGAGTGAGGTAGGGGCTGGAAGACAAAGAGGCACAGAGGTGCAGAGAGATGGGAGAGGCAGAGAGGAAGAGAGGGGTAAAAGTAGAGCGATGGAGGTAGAGAGGTAAAGGGAGGTAGGGAGACAGAGGCTGTGAGAGACAAAGCGAGGTAGAGAGGTAGAGACAGAGGCTGTGAGAGACAAAGCGAGGTAGAGAGAGGTAGAGACAGGCTGTGAGAGACAAAGAGAGAGGTAGAGAGACAGAGGCTGTGAGAGACAAAGAGAGGAGTAGAGGTAAGAGGTAAGGAGAGAGAACGAGAGAGATGGAGACCAAGCCAGAGAGAGGCAGGGATGCAGCTCGGGGAGCCCAGCCTACCTTCTTGCCATCTGGGGAGGAGTGCTGCGGTCGGTCCCTCTCCTCCATGGTTACCACCGGGGTGCTGACCACACAAAGCAGGAGCCAGGAGGAAATGAGGAGGCAGGAGGGAACCAAAACATCATGTAAGCCCCTTGGTGAACACATCTCAGACAGGCTTGCTTTCCACAAGCCCATCCTTCGGTGATTCTGTGCGTGTGTGTCTCAGGTACAAATGACTAGGGGGCATGGCATTGGAGGATACATTTTTAGGTAATGTTCCATAGGAAAACCCACACACACACACAGAATGGGAGCAGGGAGCACAGCTGGGGCCATGCAGGTCCTCCTCAGCAGCGCTGCCTCCCATCAGGGAGGGGTCGCTGGGGGGCTGGTCCTGGGTGAGGGGAGGGGAGGTGGCGAAGGTAGAGGTAAAGGAGGTGGAGGTAAGGGAGATGGAGGTGGAGGTAAGGGAGATGGAAGTGGAGGTGAAGGTAAGGGAGATGGAGGTGGAGGTAAGGGAGATGGAGGTGGAGGTGAAGGTAAGGGAGATGGAGGTGGAGGTAAGGGAGATGGAGGTGAAGGTAAGGGAGATGGAGGTGGAGAAGGTAAGGGAGATGGAGGTGGAGGTAAGGGAGATGGAGGTGAAGGTAAGGGAGATGGAGGTAAGGGAGATGGAAGTGGAGGTGAAGGTAAGGGAGATGGAGGTGGAGGTAAGGGAGATGGAGGTGGAGGTAAGGGAGATGGAGGTGGAGGTAAGGGAGATGGAGGTGGAGGTGAAGGGAGATGTAGGTGGAGGTGAAGGTAAGGGAGATGGAGGTGGAGGTAAGGGAGATGGAGGTGAAGGTAAGGGAGATGGAGGTGGAGGAGAAGGTAAGGGAGATGGAGGTGGAGGTAAGGGAGATGGAGGTGAAGGTAAGGGAGATGGAGGTGGAGGTAAGGGAGATGGAGGTGGAGGTGAAGGTAAGGGAGATGGAGGTGGTGGTGAAGGTAAGGGAGATGGAGGTGGCGGTGGAGGTGGAGGTAAGGGAGATGGAGGTGGCAGGGAGGTGGAGGTAAGGGAGGTGGAGGTAAGGGAGATGGAGGTGGCGGTAAGGGAGATGGAGGTGAAGGTAAGGGAGATGTAGGTGGAGGTGAAGGTAAGGGAGATGGAGGTGGTGGTGGAGGTAAGGGAGATGGAGGTGGAGGTAAGGGAGATGAAGGTAAGGGGGATGTTTAATAATGATATCAAGGTGTCTTTAGCAGTGCTTACTCGTGTCTCTTCTCCTCTTCACAGTCGCCAGAGATAGAATAGCTCCAGCTGTGCTTGAAGCCTCCATCCCGCTGGTTCTCTGATCGGTCCAGCGCTAGGAGAATAACCCAGAGGAACATTAATGCTACGGGCCTGATTAACCTAGCAACATCGTGGTTCCATCTTGGTTATACATTCTAGCAGGGTGGGGGAACTGAAGGCAGAATTCTGCAGACCCAAAGTGATACCGTAACTTAGCGTATGTATGTATATATATACATATATATATATATATATATATATATATATATATATATATATATATATATATATATATATATATATATATATCCAATCTGCATTATTCTTATTATATCAAGAATGGCTAAACATATGACATAGCCTAAATGTTATTCCACTGAATTTCCCTGCCAGGATTTTATTTCATCTTAAATCTCTAAACCAACTTCTGTTATCTCCTTTGCAAATGAAACAGCGTTTCACGTCAGGGAGAGAGCGTGAATGTTCACCACGCACGACCAAACCCCATGAAATGGATGAAAGTAGAGGGAATCTGGTTGTCCGGTTGCCCGGGGCAACAGATACCTGCCTGGCGTGGGGCTGCGGGTATTCAAGACCCGGACAGAACAAGCCAGTGAAACAACATCGGAGATGCAGCGTTCTGTCCAAATCAAGGGGGTGGGGAGAATTTTCAGTTTCCTCCACAATATTTACATGGGGAAGAGCCTCGCCTTTACATTACCCATTTTTAACCTAACCCTTTACCTATTCAAATAGCCTTCGATTGAACTTACTAGCTGATGGTAAATATAATTCTACCAAGTCATTAAGCAGACGCTATCATCCAAAGCAACTCACAGTGACCTCAGATAGCATTGGGGTTAGACAGTGAACTCAGATAGCCCTTTGGGGTTAAAAACTGACTCAGATAATGGGCAAGACAACCCATTATATTCCAAACTAGTGTTTAGCAGCTCCCACCCACAGCTGTATCTTTGGCTGTATCTTAACCCAGGTAAGTGCATACGAACTGCCCTGGCTAAGAGCTTTCTCCAATAGTGCCCGCAAACTAACTACTGCACAAGTTTCGATTCTGTGTTTACACGCCACTGCACATGCTCACAGACTTATGAGACTAAGGCGCGCAGCTACCCACTGGTTGCAATGGACTGTCTCAGTGGGGAAAAGGTGAAATTAGTGTTCAGTTGACAAGTCTCGTTCGTCATACATTCATACAACCAGGAACCGAGCACTTCATTTTGATTCAGAAGTGAAGTGCTTAGGCTGCGTTCCAATCAGTTAAAGAAAACACATCCCCCCCCCCCCCCCCCCCCCCACACACACTTACCCTCGTGACTTAATGAAACGTTGCTCTGCACTCAGAATCATCACGTTACCTGCAACGCAGCCACCATCTTCGCGCAGAATTCTTACCGTGTCTCCAAAACCGTGAGCGTGCGCAGTCTCGAGCAAACATAAGACTCAACTTGTGGATGTGTTTGCGGGCGCCATTGGAGAAAGCTACCTCGCCGGGGCAGTTCGCACGCGCTTACCACGGTGGGATGAAAAAAACAAAGCTACGGCTGTTGGGTGGGAGCTGCTAATCACTTGTTTGGAATAGAAACAGATGTCGCCCAATCGCCCAATTTTAAGTCGCGCCCCTACACCGTGAGAGGGGGGGCGAGTTAAACAAACCCCAAGGCTGAGTTACATCTCCACATCGCCAATGTCCACAGTTAACCAGGGGTGCTCGCGAACCGGCCACATCCTTTGGTAAACACGACGATGTTTCCTTTGACTGGACATTGGGCGCGAGCAGTAAGCCATGCATCATCACCCTTCCCAGACCGAACGGGACGCCCCCGCTTCCCCTGAACCGTCAGTCCGTCTGATCCTGCAGAACACTATCACCATCACCGTGATGTGAATCCATTACGGACACTCTGCCTGCTTACCCCCCCCCCCCACACCCACCCACCACCGTCTTGTGTCTTACATCATTAGGTCAACTCTTATTAGGTTTTCATAAATCATAGTCAGAGTGCATCTCACTTCTGTAGTGGCGACCCATTTTCAAGGGAAGCTCGCACAGGCCATGTGATTTGTTCCTTTCAGGATTTGATTAGACCGTGCAAAAGGCACCACTCAGCTGTGTGCCGGTTGAAAGCTTTATATGGTCTATATTAGGCATGTTATTATGGTATTGGTTGAAATGCCATCCAAGCATGAACCAATTAACACTCAGACCAGGACGATTTGCCAAAAGGAGTTGAGTGCAATGCTTTCCCGCAAAGACCGAGTAGTTGACCTGGCATGACATTACTGCACTAACCTTTCCTGTGGTCCGGACATGACATGTAAAACATTGCAGAGTGTAGCAGTGTGACTAAGTTGCCTCCTGTACCACGTAAAAGGTTTTCCTGCTCAAATTAAAATACAGGAAGCAAAGGTTGACTTTGGATATGTGTAAATAAGAGTGAGAATTAGTTGCAGCTGCAGAAGCATTAGAAAGACACCTGTCACTCATTAACACATGCCAGTGTTACGCTACAGTTGCATTTGTAACCAGGAAGTTGTGTTCAATATTGCCGGGGAAAGCTCTTTTATCACCTTGCGTTTCTGCAACTGACTCTCAAACTCCTTTAACTGGCTTTAGCATTAATAATGCTCCATTCAACTATTTATAGCCTAGTAAACGGGCTGGGCTTTTTAAACACCGCCGAGCTTAGTTGAGGCAAGCTCAAAAACCTGTCTCTTTCGTAAACTACCTTCTTTTAGTTGTACTTGCCATGGTAGCAAATCATTCAGTAATTGTATTATTATTATTTTCAAGCCGTCACGATTTGAGGTTTAAGGCAAAGATTACCTATTGGAATGGGACGGTGCTGCCATAGCTGAAACCTAATCGATGTCTGGCCCCCACATGCCATTCTGGGGGCCACACTAACCCTGCATCATTGGGACCTTTATACTATAGCGTAGCATTCTCCACCCTATGACACATGTATATTACACTAGATTTACACATGGACATGTGTACGCACTAGTTTAATGCACTAGTGTAATGACACAACGGCCAGCATTGTTGGGTGAAGCAGCAATGTTAAGCTGCTTGAGCCTTGCTTTAAGACTGAAGATGCGGACGCAGGCTCGTCATTAGGTCGCCGACGGGTCTGTGATTGCCACCCTGCACGTTCACCTTATTAAACCATTACATTAAGGCGTAGAAGACAGCTAGCTACCCGTCAGCAGGCTGAGTTAAGAGACCAAGACAGGAAGGCCCGTCTAGACCGTACAGGTCCGCCGCCACCGCCGAGCTAACAAGCCTCCAAGCTAACCGCACTAGCATCAGGTTCCCTCTCCGCTTTGTAGTGAAATGAAACCCAACTACTAAGTCGTTATTTTAGTCTTTCCTCATGAAACCCCGGCGGCATGGCCGTCTATTGCCATCGTCCGTTTTCGTCCCAAATCTCGAAGGCGAACGCACAATAGTTGGCGTCTGCCTGCTAGCGTTACGTTAGCCTCCTAGCCTCCACAGCTCGCATGAATTGGGACACATTTGGACCACAAATAAAAAAGGTGTTAAACGTGACAAATTGTGTTTGGTCAGAATGGTGACTATGAAGACACCATGTCCTTAAAACACGCATTCTGTCTGCTGACAGTGTGAAAAGGGCTCTCCCCCCGCTTACCTTCAAATAAACAGCTTCTATCGTGTGCCATGTTTACTCCATGTTCGTGTTGTTCAGATGATGGTTCTCTCCGGAGGACTAACGGGCTGTAGGTACCCAGGCTGCCCGCCTCCCGCCCGCCTGCCGCCCGCCGCCTAGCTAAACGCAGAGCTAAAGTACATTTGAAGTGATGGAGCAATAACTTTAGTATTAATATTTCAGCAGCCTTTCTCCCCCCCCAAAAAAAACAAGAAAAAAAAAACGAAGAGGAACTGTGTTCACGTTTTTTTTTTACTATGTTTGACTTTTTTCACCCTCAAGTCCGAGCAAGTGGCTTTAATGCCCCTTTTTGTTGTGCTTTAGGCCTGCAAGGTGTGAGCCTTTTGGTGATTAGCGAACGACTTCGTTAGCCTCGTTGGTTGCATGCACGCAGTGGCCCCACCGCGTTATGCTGTTCACTTCTCCAGACAGCAAGATGAAGCGTGACAAGAGCTAGATGGCGATGTTTCTTATTAAAAGAAAAAGTTGGACGCTTTATCTTTCCCTCTTTTTAAGCAGAAGGTCGATATTGTCCATATTCTATACTAGGACTATTGTTCATTTCGTGCAAAGGTAACTTAAATATAGTTACACATGCACACATCATGCTTATGTAAATATATTTTTGTATCTAATGGGATTTCTATAGATCTATTAGTATTCGTATTAGCAGTAGTTGTAGTAATTGGCTAGTACTAATTAGCGGTATTATTGGGAACATTAGTCTTTTCACATTAAGATTCAATTACCCAAGTCCTAAATCTATCTATACATAAAGTACAGCAGGAAACCTTTAGGGACAACTGATCAGACCCAGGAAGTCATAAAGCAGGTCTGATAACCAGCACACACCCTGCATGGGGGTTACATCAGCTCATCAACCCTGGGTCTGTCAGTAGAAGACCAGGGTCCAGGGTTGGGTCCTGTAACACTAAAATGAATGTCTGTCTGTTTAATAGTGTCTGGAGAGAGAGAGCATGATACAGCCACATACACACACATACACACACACAAACACATACGCACACACACACGCACACACACACAAAAAGAGAGCGAGACACACAAAAAGAGAGAGAGAGCGAGAGAGGGGGGGGGAGAGAGAGAGAGAGAGAGAGAGAGAGGGTCTTGACCCCATGTACAACTCTCTGGATCAGATAGTCGGGACCCCTTAATAATTCAACGGCCACTTCATGTGATGAAGCTCTGTCATTCTGTCACCTTCCAGCTATTTCTTGTTTTATTAAGTTTGGATTCATTTGTGGATGACTCACTGTGGAACAATATTTTGACAGTTTATGAACATTCCCCACTCCTCCCCATCACCGTGACGTTGATTTACAAAAATGTACTTCCAAGTGGCTATGTGTGTGTGTGTGTGTGTGCGTGTGTGTGCGTGCGTGCGTGTGTGTGTGTGTGTGTGTGTGTGTGCACGCGTGTGTGTGAGCATGTTTGTGTATCTGTATGTGTGTTATGTCCCACACTCTACGTTCTCCTGGATGATCTCCAGGAGGTAAACAGACCGACCGGCCTGGTTCCTCCAGCTGGCCTGCTGGGTCTTCTGTAGCCCAACGGCTGCGTTCAAACACACACTGCAGCGGTGAAGTCCTCCACCACAAAGATCTCCATTCCTCAAAAAGAATGAGTTATTTAGACTGGGGATTTGACCGCAAACAACTGGAGAACAAACGTTCACACGCTCATTGCTCTCGATGTTTAGTCTGTGGATTGTAGTGTTGATCAGGGTCCAACTTTAGAAACGGCTGAGTGTAACTTATGAATGAAAGAACAATGAATGAAGTGAGTGTGCCTGCTGATTATAGAGCTGAAAACATTCAACTAAACTCTGTTTCACTCCAAACTCAGACACTCTCTTGCTCACTAAATCTCTCTTTAATAACTAAATTAATTTGCATATTAAATGTAGTGTTTATCTCTCTCTCTCTCTTTCTCTTTCTCTCTCACATCATGGATATTTTTAGTATCTAAGAAGTATATTTCATTTTTGTCAGTAATCATTTGATACAGCAAACACTCTCAGTTCAATCTAATCCATTTAGTATTTAAATCTAACACTCATTCACCCCTGACCCTCATCTGTGACCGTGAATCAAACCCTTAAAATAAACCAGACCATTACTATTATTATTATACCATTACAACCTAACTGCCCCAGAGGCCTCTGGGTAACGGGGCGGAGTCAGGCTGGGATTCCCTGGAGGACGAAGAGGGGGGTGGGGGGGGGGGTTACAGCTGTCAGAGGGCGGGCGGGGCGGGGGGGGGGGTGGTGGTGATCAGTGAGAGAGTGAGCACAGAGGGTAAATATAGCCCACATGACTCTAGACTCCACTGGGCAACGGCAGCCTGGTTTATGGGCGTCTGGATCCATCGAGATGTTCTCAAACGTGCCCATGGACAAGTTGTCCATCATTCGTTATCTCTCTCTGCCTATCAACCTTTCTTTTTGTCTCTCTTCCTCTTCTTCCTCCTTGATAGTTAACTCCTACCTCCCTCTCTGCTATATCTCTCTATCGCCCTCTCCTATCTCTCTATCTCACTCTCCTCTCTCCACTTCCTACTCTGTCCTCTCCCCCGCCCTCTCCCCCACTTCCCTACTTCTCCCCTCTCTTCGTCATCATCCCCTCCCCTCCCCTCACCCCTCCCCTCTTCCCTATCTCTCTCCCTCTCTCTCTCTCCCTCTCTCTCTCTCTCTCCCTCTCTCTCCCTCTCTCTCTCTGCATTGTGCCTGCCCAGCTCTCTCACTGACTCTGTCCCTCATCTTCTCTCAGACCGCAGAAGTCACTGGTAGACCAACTTAGCGGGAACACACACACAAACACACACACACACACACCACACAACACAACACAGCACAGACTTAACGTGAGTCGTACTTATTTCCTGGTCCTTGGATCTTACAACAACCACAACAGAACAACGGCAGCAGCGTACAGGACGGGCTCTTGGGTCTCGTGGACATGAACAACAGACGTCTGACCGTTCTTCGGTCCTACTGCAGGGTCCCACTGTGAGTCTGCTTCAATGAGGACCCCTGCTGTTCCAGATGGACCCCATCTAGGGCTTGAGGACCGGGACTTCAACAAGGACTGTTTCTACTGGGACGCAGAACCAGGTAGGACGAAGCCCACTTCAACCTTGTCACGTCAACTTATTTTTGTTATTTTAGTGTTAGAGTACAGTATTTGTATATATGATTTGAGTGGATTTGAGTAGAATGGAGTTGATTGAAGTTACTATATTTTTGTTGATTAAATATTAGAGCAGAGTAGCGTGGTATAGTAGACTAGAGTAGAGAAACTGTAAAGTAGAGTAGAGTTCATTATGGTGTAGTAGAATAGAGTGGAGAAAGAGTAGAGTAAAGTAGAATACAGAAGAGTAGAATAGACCAGAGTAGAGAGTTTAAAATTCTCATTATTTATTGATATTGATATATATATTCTCAAGTTAGGATATTATTATTCTGTATAAACCTAGTGGTGCTGATTTAATGAAAGTAACTTATTTAGAATGTGTACTGATATTAATAGTGATAACACAGTTGTGGATATCAATATCAGATTTCGTACATCAGATATTGATATAAAAGTTAAAGCTCTTTAAAAAAAAATTATGGGGCAAGCTAAAGGAAAATGTGTTGACGTTAGTGTGATTCAAACAATATATACAAATCTTTGGTGATTTTTCAGCCCATCGAACATAGAGTGTGAAAACAGCAAGTCATTCTCCCAACTGTAACTCGATGCTTAGTTTCAGTTTTACTGGCACTTAGGAGCCTGCTCTGGTAATCCCTGTGTCTCTATAATATAATATTGAGTTGGTGGCAGAAGGCTCTCAACCAATCAAGGGAGGAGGACCCACTCAGGGCCCACCCACCGTGAGACACTCTTAAACACTGACTTATGACGCCAGCGCCTCACACCGCCACTAACCACTTATTTGAGGAAATGGTACATTAGAGCTCATTGGTTTAATTGGTTTTTTACAAGACCTGTGCTCATGTGGAAATATCTCTCTCGCTCTCTCTCTTTTTGTGTGTCTCGCTCTCTTTTTGTGTGTGTGTGTGTGTGTGCGTGCGTATGTGTTTGTGTGTGTGTATGTGTGTGTATGTGTCTGTATGTGTGTGTGTGTGTTTCTCATTCTTTCTCCATTCCTCCACCTCTCTCTCCCCCCCTCTCTCTCTCTCCTCTCTCTCTCTCTCTCCTCTCTCTCCCCCCTCTCTCTCTCTCTCCCCCTCTCTCTCTCTCTCTCTCTCTCTCTCTCTCCCCCTCTCTCTCTCTCTCCCCTCTCCCCTCTCTCTCTCTCTCTCTCTCTCTCTCTCTCTCTCTCTCTCTCTCTCTCTCTCTCTCTCTCTCTCTCTCTCTCTCTCTCTCTCCCTCTCCCTCTCTCTCGGATGAATTGTGTGTGCACTTATTAATGTGACATAAAACCAAAAGGAGCATGGGCACAGAAGAACATTAGGACATCATGGAGCAGATGCTCCATGCTCCATGATGCTCCCACCATACGAGCAGATGCTCGTATGGTGAGCGAGTTCAACGGGTGGCAGGTTGGACGTTTACAGAGCGTTTAAACTATAGAAACAACAACAAACTCCAGGCGCTCTGAGCATATTTGAAAGTCTTGGTGGTCAGAAGCCAAAAAAGGGGTTGTCTTTATTGCTCTTCGTTTAATTGCCGCCATGGCGCCTTGGAGCAAGGCACTTGAGCTAAAGATCACAATGGCGGCGGTCCAAGCAAAAGACTCTTGGTTTGAATCCCACAGAAAATCCCTCGCTGCCCAAATCATCTCATCATGGAGTGTCAGACTGTGGAAGGATTTCTGGCCAGAAGTCCTTACTAAAACATCTGTGTCAGTAAGGGGGGGGGGGGGTGGGAAAGGGGGGGGGGGGAGGGGGGGGGTGGCGTATACTGTGGGGCTGTGAAGCCCTTTGAGACTGTCACTTTGATTAGGGCGAGGGCTATACAAATCAAATCACTTGACGAGACATGTTGTCGCCGTGTTTCCCGCGCGCGTGGAGTTAGCTACCTGCCCTGTGTGTGTGTGTTGGGGACAGCTAGCAGGGGTCATCAGCGACCCAGCCTCCCCTGTTGTTACAGCCAGAGTCCCAGAGTCCTGGCCCCATCATCAGGGTCCAGTTCACGTCCCTAGAGACTGGTTTTTCCTACGTTTCCCATGTTTTGAGAGTTATTTTAAAACGCTGGACTGTTCCCTTTGCCCAACATATCTGTCTGTCTGTCTGTCCGTCCGTCTGTCTGTCCGTCTGTCTGTCTGTCTGTCTGCCAGTCTGTCTGTCTGTCTGTATGTCTGTCTGTCTGGCTGTCTGTGTTTGTCTGTCTGGCTGTCTGTGTTTGTCTGTCTGTCTGTCTGTCCGTCCGTCTGTCTGTCTGTCTGTCTGGCTGTCTCTATGTCTGTCTGTCTGTCTGTGAGTGAAGAATTTAAAGGTTGAAAATAGGGAATAGATGATATGATGGATATTGTATATTGTATGGTTGGATTTGCAGGATTTCTTTTGTTTAAGATCCATCGATTTTGTAAACATGGCATGACAACAAAAACGAGTCATTTCTATTTGAGTAGTAATGGTGGTAGCAATGCTATTCCTAATAGCCCATCTAACTCTGTATCAAAGCGGTTGAGAATGTATTTCTCGTCACGTGAGGTCGGGCCGTCATCGCGTGAGCGGCGATAAGATGCATGAGGTAATTCTGCTAATTCAGCTCAGTCATGTGTGTGTGTGTGTGTGTGTTTGGGGGGGGGGGGGGGGGGGGGTGGTGCATCCTTGTGTTGGGTTTCATAACAACAACTTCTGTTTCCATGGCAGCACAACAAATTGAGAAGGCGGTGGACTGTGGGGCTTGTTTTTGTGGTTCATATTATGAAATGTAAGGTAACACCCCTTAACTTATACACACACACACACACGCACACACACACTCACGCATGCACACTCACACACGCACACACACACACACACGCACGCACACACTCACACACACACACACACGCACACACACACTCACGCACGCATACACACACACTTCCCACACGCACGCACATACACACACGACACGCACACACACACTCACACACACACACACACACACACACACACACACACATAACAACATACAATCAAACACATTTCATCGATTGTGTGCGGAGCTTCAGACAAGAAAAGCAACAGAAGATTCAGGAAATAAATCAATACATTCAGGCCAGCATTTGTTGACCCACTGCTTTGTTTTTTGGGGTGGATACGGGCATGGTGACCTGGTCCAGTGCCGTCTCTGTGGACCTGGATGGGTAACATGCTTAGAATTGCGTAGGGTACCACTGACCTACAAGAGTCAGAGTATGGGCTATTTTTTATTGTTCTTTCAAACATATGTTCGTGAATATGTTTTTAATGGCCGCTATAAAACATTCAGACGCAGGAGATATAGCGGGGGCGACAACAAGTGTTTAAACACACACACACACACACAAACACACACAGACACGCACACACACTAACAAACACACACACACACACAAACACACACACACGCACACACACTAACAAACACACACACACACACACACACAAACACACACACACGCACACACACTAAAAAACAAACACACAAACACACACACACACAAACACACACAGACACGCACGCACACCAATGCCTGTAAGCTGCCAAGTAGGACACCAGCAACTATAAATGTCTCTTCACACCTTCTTACAACATAACTTAACCTTCCACCCTACTTTATAACACACATGTGAGACAGAGAGACAGACAGATAGACAGGTAGAGAGATAGAGAGACAGACAGACAGACAGATAGATAGATACGTAGATAGGGTGTGTGTGCTGGGATTTTAACCACCACACCAGAGGCCTGGTAAACAATAAACATGACAGACAAACAAACCTGACCTATCACAGTGTCCTGTTACTATATCTTACTAGTTCAGAAGGTTATGGCCCACCTCTCTCTCTCTCTCTCTCTCTCTCTCCCACAGTCTCTCCCCTCACTCATCCCTCTCTCTTATCTCCTTTTCCTCCCAGGCACCCTACAATACACTATCTCTTTCCTCTCTCTCTGACACACACACAAACACACACACACACAGACCACGCAATCTATCTCTCTCTCAGACACACACACACACACACACACACACACCGCTCTCTCAGACACACACACACAGACACACACACCGCAATCTATCTCTCGGTCAGACACAGCCAGACATACACACACACACACACACACACACACTCTATCTCTCTCCCAGTTTATGGGGGAAATGACTTCATGGCGGATGAATTTGAAAGGTATGTGAGGACTGGTTTTGCGGGGCCATGTCTAGGGAGTTGGCCGCTAGCTCAGAGTGCTGATTAAGGAACCACAGAACGGCCCAGCTCTGCCCAGACTGCCCTCCGGTTTCCACTCATCTGCAGGCGCTCTGTTTATCTGCGTATTGCCTGGCCCAGGCGTTTATTGTGGACAGTTGGCTAGCAATGCAGTACTATGTGTATGGGTTGCGTCAAATCCAGCGAACCAAGCTTTTTCGTTTTTCGTTTTTTCTTTCTTTCTACTAGACTGGACTTTCCCTGGTAGTTTGGGGTTCATTCGATCAGTGAGATTTCTTTTTGGGGCAAGGCATCAAACCTGAGTGAGGTCCACCTAATCGCAATCATCACACCTCCATTGGATCACACAAACAGAATGTTCCACTACATTCTAACGTGTGGGAGTCTGTGATTGGCTGCTCGGGCGTCTCCTCTTGTTGTAACATGGAGGCAGGCCGTGCTTTATGATTTTCTGTTTCAGTTAGGTCCTAAAGTGAGGCGCTCTGTTCATCTGCTAGCATGTCACTAGCATGACGACTAGCATATCACTAGCATGACGACTAGCATATCACTAGCATGATGACTAGCATATCACTAGCATGATGACTAGCTCTCTTGCAAATTGGTCAATATAAATGCGTGTGTGTGTGTGAGTGTGTGCGTGCACATGTGTGTGTGTGCTTGAGTGTGTGTGTGTATGGGTCGATAATGTGTGTGCTTATGGATGTGTTTGTGTGTGTATGTTTGCGTGTGTGTGTGTACTGTATGTGTGTGCGCACCTTTCAGTCGTCTTAATGGCATTTATGTTTGCGTGAGTCATAAACTCATAAAACAGTCAAGTTCCCCACACATGCTGCACTGTCCCAGGGGGTCAAAGCTGTCCGGTGCCTTGCACAAGGACACTCCAGTAGGAACAGACACGTCGGCTGTCACGGGGGGAATCGAACCTACGACTCCAGGTCAGAGTGTCAACTTTCCTAAAACGAGGAGACTGATAAGATAGGATGGTGTGCTGGAAGCGGAGTATCCAGGCTGCAGGTTGAGACATGGCCGGACCAGATAGCGCACAACATTTCCCGGAGTTCAGATCGGATCTGCACCAGAGAATCCAACGCAGGACCTCAGCCACTACACAATGCACACAGATTTCGTTTTTCCTCACGTGAAAACCTCTCAACTCACCCTGCGGAACCTCCAGAGCGGGCGGAGAAAGTGGCCACTCCTTGCTTTGACCGCCTGCACGACAAGTCCACCCCAAACCGTGAATCACCAGCCAAACATCGTCTGACCGGTGAGATCCAGGACCCCCCCCCCCCCCCCTGGCTCGGGGCCTGACGGCTGAAAGAGGAGCCTCCACTTGGGCTAGGAGCTGGAGGTGGTGCCCCTTGTCATGCCCGGCTGGTTGATAGGCCCGGCCGGTTGGAGCTGTTGTTAAGGCTATTTTAGCACCCCTGGTATTACCCAAGAATAATCCATCTTGGAACTGGGGTGTGGTGTTATTTTTAAATATAGTGTTATTAGTTACGTCACACAAATGGTAGGCCTGTCGCCATTACTTTGTCACTATATGAATGTCTGGTAGAATTCTACCGTTTTGCCTGCCGTTTGAAGTCTTTGAAGTCTCTTCGTTCTGGACGAATGAAGAGATTTGACGGGCGTATTACAGCCACTGCGACAGCCACCGATACCAGATCTTTTTATGTTTGACAGTGCATTTAGTTTATTGATTGCCGTCGGGATGAAAAGAGAATTTAAACAATAAAAATGCTTCTAAATTGAATTGCATTAGCCATTATTTTTAAACGTAAGTCTTGAAGATTTTGTTTAACCAAAGTTCAACCAAAATGAGTAGAACATTGTTTGCTTTGGTTTTACTCCAGAAGAACGACAGCCAACGGGCCAGTGGTTCTTCACCTGGGGTTCAATCGAACCCCAGCTAGCTTACTTAGCTCACACACCGGAAAGCGTGTTTTAGTCGTTATTCACGTCTTAACATAATAATCAGTTTGCGCCAGTTGCCAGCGACTGTTAGCCCGTCAACTAAAGGCTAGTCTCTAATCGACACGCTTGTGTGCAGCGAACTCCAGGAGTCTGTCAGCGATGAAGCAAACCATGACGTTCCCCGAGTGAGAAGTTTTAGCTCCGCTTAAAGACGCCAAATCCTACTTCCACCATTCCACACACACGCACGCACACATTCTCACACACACACACACACACACACACACACACACACACACACACACACACACACACACACACACACACACACACACACACACACACACACACACACACACACACACACACACACTCTCTCACTCTCTCATGGCCTTACGAATAGTTCTTGACAGGGGGAGGAAGTTCCAGGTTAAAAAAGCGTAAAAGTTCCCTCTCTGGAGTTTTGAGTCATCCATCTGGGTGTGCTAATGCTAATTAGCACAACCCCAGACCAAAAGACACAGCCAATGAGCTAATTCAGCTGGGTTAATAGCTGGGGTGGATCAGAAACGTGTCAGGACTTGACTCTCCGAGCCGTCCAACGTTGCATCATGACATCTAACCACGGCAACATGTCGGGGGAACCCCCCAACACCCCCACCAGACACGGATTTAGTCGTCGCTTCCTGTTATGTTCCGGTCCGGCGCTGCGAACCGAACGCCACCGCTAGTTTGGGTTAGCATCTGTCGCTCTCGTTAACACCCGGGGGAAGGGCGGCGGCACTGTGGTACCGACACAGCTGTGATGACGGTGAGACCCGCGGGCCGCTGGGGGGGCATGGGGAGGAGGGCCTGGAAGCTGATGGATAAAAGTGCTTCGTCTCCCGGGTGGGCTTCTGGGGAGACCGTTCAGAACAACTCACCAAACAGACAGCTGGGGCCCATTAGAGCCGCGAACAGCTTTGACAAACGCGACTGAACTGCGTTTGTCAAGTGCTTTTCCAGCCCGCTTTCAGAGTCAAATCGAGCCACCGCTAACGTCTCGCGGCCACGTTTAGACGCACGTTCAGACGGCGATGCCGACCGACGACGGGGACGAAGTGCTTGCCAAGAGGTTTTATTTGGGAAAATTAGGACTTGCTCGGGGATGCCCTGACAGTTTGGCGAGGAATGGCGAACCCCGGCAACCCTAGTGCCAGCTGTTGCTCGGCGACGAGCTGGTTGCCGTTGGTGCCCTTCCCGGCGAGTGACACTGCAGTGATGTCACTGATGATGTCAGCGACGACGTCACTTTTCTTACGTCCGTTGGCCGTGCCGTTTAAAGACCGGGATGGATTGTGTAGCACTGAGCACAAGGGCTCATGTGCTCATGTGTTCATGGGTTCATGTGCTCATGGGTTCATGGGGTCATGTGTTCATGTGTGTCTTGTTGGCCGTGAATCAGAGTCTTTATTTAGCGTGTCGGCAACACTCCTATAAATACATTTGACGGTGAAGACGAAAGTCACTACAAATTGTATTTAAGGTTTCTTTGCTAAACACTAAACCTTGGGTGTAATCTGATCCTGAAGTGTAGTTTGACTACTACAAGTATACAATATATATGAATATATACGTATTATTATGACATAACACATTTAACAAACGGTAAGTCAATGAGTCAGACTATTATATTTAAATGTTGACTACGCCTGTGCTCATAAAATGTGTGTTCATAATGTGTGTTCTGTTCATAAAATGGCTGATAGTGTCAAAGTTACTCTCTGTCATAGTACTTACTATCCCTATGTCACCCACCAGACCACAGGCCTCAGCCATGACATTACAATCTGTTCCCAGAACCCATTGCATGACGGGAACACAACATTCCCACTGTGCCATTGGGGGCCTGTTCACACAGAACATGCCACAGGTCAGATTGTTCTGTTCAGTGGAGACCCCTGTAAGACGTCAGATGGCACACTAGCGTTGAGAAGTGAGCTGCTACCTGTAAACAAAGCCTTTCTTTAGGCGTGGAGTCAGTAGACTCTGTGTGGGTGGAGGGACTGCATGTGTGTGTGTGGCAGCATTTGTGGCGCTATAGGTGTGTCTATGTGTTTGCACTTGTGTGGCGGGGTGTGTAGGCTTTGTGTATACGCTTCTATGCGTTCATGAGTCTGTGCATTTATGTGTGTGTGTCTGTGCATGTATATGTGTGTCAGTGCATGTTTGTGTGTGTGTGTGTGTGTGTGTGTGCATGAGTCTGTGCATGTATGTGTGTCTGTGCATGTATGTGTGTGTGTGTGTGTATGCATGAGTCTGTGGATGTGTGTGTGTGTGTGCACGTGTGTGCCACGCTACAGCTCAGTGTTGCGGCCCCTCCCACCTCCTCATCCTCGCGTCCTCAAACCAAGGGAAACCTGAACGTGTCATTAGGCATCATGTGACCACAGATTGAGCCCTAAAAGGGTATTCCAGCACATTCCTCTCTCCTCGCCAGCGGTTCTCCTCACGGGGCTCGGGTTCGCGTCCCACCAGCGTAACCCCAGAACCGGACCTCAACCGCCAAGATGGAGGCTGGGGTGCTGTGGTTCTGAGACTCATGGTAGCATGGCTGCTGCCCAGAGACAACTATTAATGCCAGCTAGCCAGCGGTGCGCGGCGCGCGGCGCGCCATGAGGCCCTCTAGAGGCCCCTGCTAGCCGGGGATCTCCGGGTCCCAGCCAGACACACTGGCTCATGTTTCTTTACCCTGAATTCCCCGGGGCTACCACCAGGTTATGACTCCGCCCGCTCTCTTGCTGTGGTTGATGAGCTTAGCGGAAACTGTCACCTGTCTTCTCCTGTCGGGCGTATGTGTGTGTCAGCATCCCGGTGTCCTTCATCTGAAGGTGCAGTAGGGACCCCCCCCCCCCCCCTCGTAACATAACAGGGTTCCATGTGTCCATGGTCTGCTCACCAGAGCAGACACCACGCCTCCCTTCTGGACCACGTGTGTTTCATCTTCATCTTCATCTTCATCTTCCGTGTTCCTCCAGCAGGTGAGCATGAGGTCTGTGAGCTGTGGTGAAGACGACCCCCAAGACCAGAACACCCAGACACACCCAGAGGACCTCCTTACAGGGGAGGAGCAGGAGGAGGTGGAGAAGGTGGAGGAGACGGAGGAGGGGGGAGACCAGGAGGTCTCCAAGAAAAAGATGATGAAGAAGGTCGGTCTGGGGAGGAAGGCCAGAGGGAAGAGGATAACCCCCGGGGGAAGAGAGACCGAGGGTGGAGGTGAAGGAGGAGGTGGAGGAGGAGGGAAGACCGGGGAGTTGCAGCTCTCCAAGAACGACATGCTTCATCTGCTTGGGATCATGGAGGGGGAGGTGCAGGTGAGGTGAAGGTGGAGGTGAGGTGTAGCTGAGGTGTTGTGGAGGTGTAGGTGAGGTGTAGCTGAGGTATTCTCCCAGGTGAGATGAAGGTGTAGATGGAGGTGTAGGTGAGGTGTAGCTGAGGTATTCTCCCAGGTGAGATGGAGGTGTAGGTGAAGGTGTAGCTGAGGTATTGTAACAGGTGAGATTGAGGTGTAGGTGAAGGTGTAGGTGCAGCTGAGGTGTAGATGTCGCTACAGGTGAGCTCAGTATTTCCACAGGTGAGATGGAGGTGTAGATGGAGGTGTAGGTGAGGTGTAGGTGAGGTATTCTCCCAGGTGAGGTGAAGGTGTAGGTGAGGTGTAGGTGAGGTATTCTCCCAGGTGAGATGAAGGTGTAGATGGAGGTGTAGCTGAGGTATTCTCCCAGGTGAGATGGAGGTGTAAATGGAGGTGTAGCTGAGGTATTCTCCCAGGTGAGATGGAGGTGTAGATGGAGGTGTAGCTGAGGTATTCTCCCAGGTGAGATGGAGGTGTAGATGGAGGTGTAGCTGAGGTATTCTCCCAGGTGAGATGGAGGTGTAGATGGAGGTGTAGGTGCAGCTGTTGCACATGGAAGAAGATGTTGACGTCATAACATATCAATACAATATTATGATTACATTTGTCCCCTCTCCCGCCCACTAACAGCACGATCCACAAGATGAGGTCATGGCATCAAACAGCGATCGAGAGAACTATTTTGACACAAACAGTCAGACTTGGTATCTATGACGACAGCGGGGCTGTGAGGGATGCACGCAGAGCAGACAGCCAGGATGTTTCTGTTATCGCCACGACGACCTCATCCTCTATTTCCACCCCGCCTGCTAGGGCGTGCCATTATTTTCCGTTAGCTGTGACCTGTGATGGAGCTACAGGACGCTACGGCGACACATCAGCTACAAATACAATGTTTTAGTAAAGCAGGCCTACACCTCATACCACTATTATGATGATGTTAGGGCTCAGTTGAAAGGACTTACAGTAAGTACAACAGAGTAAGGGTAAAATGTAGTAAGAGTCATAATAAAGTTGTTAAAATATATCGATCTAAATATAGTGGTTGTCTGAACGTGTTTTAAAAAATTGGTTTGATCGGGTTCGATACAAACCAATGATATTTTTCATTAATTACATTAAAATATTTCTTACTTCCTACTTTTTTTTATCTCTGAAATAGGCGTTACAACACACCGTTTCCGTCGGTAACATACGCATGAGGAGCTATATACCTCATAACTCGGTTACAATCTCGTTAATAATTGTTTGAGCAATGCAAATAATTGATTTGATATTCAAGAGAAACAGTGCCCTCTGCTGGCGGTGGCGTGCAATACACATTACAATAAATAAAAAGACATTGGTTTCAAAGCACTATATAGTAACGTAACGCAATGGTAAACGTTATCTAGCATATCCTAGCCAACATTTGCCACTCATTTGCCTTGCTTGCGTGTTGTCAACGCTTTAAAGTATGTCTGGTCTCCTTCCCAGGCGAGAGAAGACTACATCTCCTTGCTGGAGTCGGAACGCACCCAACAGCCGGCGATGCTGGAGGCGCAGTACGGGTCGGCTGGTCCCGCCAGGGCCCTGCAGGCCCTGCAGCGAGACCGCCTGCTCGCCCACATCCCCGCCCCCGAAGAGGACGTCTACCAGCGGCCCATGGAAGAGGTGGGCTCCGGGAAGTCCGGCGGTCCCGTTCGACATTAGTTGGATGCGTCTGATAACCGTGTTAGAACCGCGAACTAAAGAAGTTAGCTGATACAACCCACTAAAGACTTAGTCATTTGTCAAAGAGACCTTTTAAATGATTAGGGACAACGTATTAGGCATTCACATGGTTAAGTCCACCTTTATCAAAATATAGCACGCACAGCCCTGTTGATCGTCGTTGTCTCCTGAGACTCATGGAGGGTCTGCTAGGATGACGCTTCTGTAAAAAAAAAAAAAGGTCTATGGTCGAAATTGGATGAAAATTCATTCTTGATCTACGACCAAATGTAGTTGATCAGAACCTTTAAACTGACCAAACACAAACGTATTCAGTATTCAAAATGTTTGACTCTATACTATTCTGGCGATAGGCACATCACTGGATTTGATTGGATTGGATTCCTACGTTTATCCATTGATTCATTATGTGCTCACACTCTGCGCGTGTAAAACTAGCTTCACCTCGGCAGCTCAGGTTTAGCGTCTCAGCCAGCGGAGGCGTGCGCGGACCTGCGTCTGCGCGTCCTGTTCTGACGTCTGCGCGTCCTGCCCCGTCCACAGCTGGACCGGCTGGAGGAGCGCCAGCGCGACACGTACCGCCGCATGCTGGAGCAGCTGCTGCTGGCGGAGAAGTGCCACCGCCGCACCGTCAGCGACCTGGAGCGCGAGAAACGCAAACACAGCGAGTTCATGAACAAGAGCGACGACTTCACCAACCTGCTGGAGCAGGAGAGGGAGAGGTGAGCCGCGGGGGGAGGGTGGGCGGGAGGGCGGGAGGGCGGCGCAGGGTTGGGTGTGTGTGTGTGTGTGTGTGGGGGGGGGGGGGGGGGGGGTTGACCGGAGAGTAATGTACACACGTGTTTCCCAATAAAGCTTTTTTTTATTGAATTGAACATAGAGAAGCCACAACACAACACAGAGAGAGAGAGAGAAATAGAAGGTGAGAGGGTGAGAGAGTGAGAGAGAGAGATACAAGGTGAGAGAGGGTGAGAGAGAGAGAGAGAGAGGGTGAGAGAGAGAGCGAGCTGAAAGACACGGCCTCTCTGGAACAGACAACCCACCAATGTTTTGTTGTCCATGAGGCCCTTGGGGGCCACACTGGGATTCTACGACTGGGAACCAGTGAGGTAACCCCCCCACACCAACCACCCCCCACTCCCCGAGGAGACGGGTCCAGCAGGGATGGGTCTATTACCTTGGCCAATCAGAGAGTGTTGCCGTGTTGATGAACGGATGACATCATATCCTGTGCTCCAAGAACGCTGCTTGCTGAGGGGCCTCGATTATTATTGGCTGCCACAGTGCCTCTGGGCAGGTAGTTGAAATCCCTGTCATATTGCCGACTGCAGAACACAATAATAATTAATATTACTATTAATGTTACGATATTACTAGTAGATGCAACAGTAGTGTTCGTAGTTGTAGCAGTAGTTGTAGTAGTAGTAGTAGTTGTAGTAGTAGTAGTAGTAGTAGTAGCAGCAGTAGTAGCAGTAGTTGTAGCAGTAGTTGTAGTAGCAGTAGTAGTAGCAGTAGCAGTACTAGCAGTAGTGGCAGTAGTTGTAGCAGTAGTTGTAGTAGTATAGTAGTAGTAGTATAGTTGTAGTAGTAGTAGTAGGGCATACATAGTAGTAGTAGTAGTAGCAGTAGCAGTACTAGCAGTAGTAGCAGTAGTTGTAGCAGTAGTTGTAGCAGTAGTTGTAGTAGTAGTAGCAGTAGTAGTAGTAGTAGTAGTAGCAGTAGCAGTAGCAGTACTAGCAGTAGTGGCAGTAGTGGCAGTAGTAGTAGTACTAGCAGTAGTGGCAGTAGTGGCAGTAGTGGCAGTAGTGGCAGTAGTGGCAGTAGTGGCAGTAGTAGCAGTAGTAGTAGTAGTAGTAGCAGTAGTAGTAGTAGTAGTAGTAGTAGTAGCAGTAGCAGTAGCAGTACTAGCAGTAGTGGCAGTAGTGGCAGTAGTAGTGGTACTAGCAGTAGTGGCAGTAGTGGCAGTAGTGGCAGTAGTGGCAGTAGTAGCAGTAGTGGCAGTAGTGGCAGTAGTAGCAGTAGTGGCAGTAGTGGCAGTAGTGGCAGTAGTGGCAGTAGTAGCAGTAGTGGCAGTAGTAGCAGTAGTGGCAGTAGTGGCAGTAGTAGCAGTAGTGGCAGTAGTAGTAGTACTAGCAGTAGTAGTAGTAGTAGCAGTAGTGGCAGTAGTAGTAGTAGTAGCAGTAGTGGCAGTAGTGGCAGTAGCAGTAGTAGTAGTGGTAGTAGCAGTAGTTGTTGTAGCAGTAGTAGTAGTAGTGGTACTAGCAGTAGTGGCAGTAGTAGCAGTAGTTGTTGTAGTAGCAGTAGTAGTAGTGGTACTAGCAGTAGTAGCAGTAGTTGTTGTAACAGTAGTTGTAAAAACGTTGACTTGCTCAGTGGTTCTGGTTTCCTCAGCCACTAGTCTGGATTCCAACCCCCCCACAGTCAGAGCAGGTGTTTGTTCCCCAGCAGAGAGCAGCCTGTGTAGGCTCGTATGCGTCCTGCCAGGTGAATGGCGGCTGGTGCGTCGGGGTCGTGTCCCTGGAGACACGGCCCACCTGTAGTCCACCTGTAGTGCAACATGAGACGGCCCTTCCCTCTGGTGTCCACAGGTGTGTGTTTGTACTGACGTCTGTCGCCATTGGCTAGAATCCTCCTTCCTGTTTTGCGTGGTCGGTCGTGGAGAGGGGGAATCTGCCAGCCAGTGTAGCAGTAACGTAGTAGCAGTAGTAGTAGTAGTAGTACTAGTACTCACTGCAGTAGTACTAGTATTAGTACTAGTACTACTGCAGTAGTAGTAGTATTAGTACTAGTAGACACTGCAGTAGTAGTAGTATTAGTACTCACTGCAGTGGTAGTAGTAGTATTAGTACTAGTAGACACTGCAGTAGTAGTAGTATTAGTACTCACTGCAGTGGTAGTAGTAGTATTAGTACTAGTAGACACTGCAGTAGTAGTAGTAGTAGTATTAGTACTAGTAGACACTGCAGTAGTATTAGTACTAGTACTCACTGCAGTAGTAGTATTAGTACTAGTAGTAGTACTCACTGCAGTAGTAGTAGTATTAGTACTAGTAATACTCACTGCAGTAGTAGTATTAGTACTAGTAGTAGTAGACACGGCAGTATTAGTATTAGTACTAGTACTCACTGCAGTAGTACTAGTATTAGTACTAGTACTCACTGCAGTAGTAGTAGTATTAGTACTAGTAGACACTGCAGTAGCAGTAGTAGTATTAGTACTAGTACTCACTGCAGTAGTATCAGTATCTGAGGAGCAGCTGTCCAAGTGAATGTTTTGATCTCCCACACGTTGTGGGCCCACTGTGTGGTCTCTGTCTTCCAGAACATTCCTCTGGCCTGGAGTCACACAGATCCAATCCAGGTGATATCAGGCTTGAATATCTCCCCTCATTCCTACCCCCTCTCTCCTCCCTCCTCCCCCTCCTGCCTCCCTCCCTCCCTCCCTCTCTCCCCTTCCCTCTCTCCCCTTCCCTCCCTCCTCTCTCTCCCCCTCCCTCCCTCCCCTTTCTTCCCTCCTCTCTCTCTCCCTCCCTCCTTCTCTCCCTCCTTCCTCCTCTCTCTCCCGCTCTCCCCCTCCCTCCCTCCTTCTCCCCCTCCCTCTCTCTCCTGCCGGGAACCCATGGGCCTGAGGTCATGTTGATCTTAACACCATCATCGCAGGCTGTTTGGAGGGCTTCGTGTCATATTGAAGGAGGGAATAAAGCTGTGCACATTTCCATTACTCAATATCTAAATATTTATATTTATACTGATAGTCCGCTCAGAGATGAACTTGTTCTGTGTTCTTCTTGCTATTAGAAAATATATTTTGTAATACAGTTAAATATATATATTTTAACGTATTCTGAGATTCTAACCCATAAAGTACAACCTAGTCGTCGACACGGTACACAGATAGATAGTTTACTGCATAGTTACATCACGTCACCATGACCACACACTCACACCACAACAACATAACTTAATAAGTTAGTTTAGACCTGTCCGTCCCCTCCTCCTCCCCCCTCCTCCCCCAGAGGCCTAGCAGAGGGTGTTAAATGCCACCTCGGGTGAGAGATGGGGGGGGGGGGGGGGGAGGGATGATATCACAGACCTCCAGGGCTGCTCTCAGGGTTTACCTCCCGGTCCGACGGTGACACGGAATGTGACGGCTAACCCCCTGTGGAGAACTAGCCATTCTCCTCCCTCTCTCTCTTTATCCCCTTCTCCTTCCTCTCTCTCTCTCTCTCTCTCTCTCTCTCTCTCTCTCTCTCTCTCTCTCTCTCTCTCTCTCTCTCTCTCTACTCTCTACTCCAAATATCTGACCCTCCCTCATCTCCCCTCTCACAATCTCTCTCTCACTGATCATCACTCTCTCTCTTGCACTCTCTCTCTAACCCTCCCTCTCTCTATATATTGCTCCCCCCTCTCCCTCTTTGACCCTTCTTCTTGTTCTCTCTCCCTCTCACATCCTCTCTCTCTGACCCTGATTGAGTATCTGCAGCTCTCTCTCTCTCCCTCTCTCTAACCAGCGTAGCTAGCTAGCACACTCTGGTTCCACACGGACCCTCTCCCAGCGCTGCGTCTCGTAGGTAAGTCCAGAGGAGTTAGGAGGAGCCCGTAGTTCCAGGAGAACCGAGAGAGATCCCAGAGGGAACTGGGGGGTCGGGGTGGTGGTGGTGGTGGTGGTGGGGGGGGGGACTGGGAGAATACTAGGATGGATCACAATCTGACTTCTGTTAGCGCTACTGTCCTTGGATTAGGCTGGTGGAGGAGGTGTGTGATGTTGAGGTGTGTTTGCGCTGCATTTCTCTCGTGTGTGCGTGTGTGTGAGGGAGTGGCGGTCACTCTGAGGGAACAGTAGGCTCTTTGGTCCGGCTCAGTGACAGACTCCCGCGGAGCAGAGTTAAACATCAACCTGGCCGCCCTGAAGCCACACAGCTGCTGGTTCCCATGGCTCTGTTGTTGACGTGCCTGTGAGCAGAGGGCTCAGCGGTCAGGAGAGGTTAGTGTGTGTACGGTGAACTGTAGAGGATAACTAGGACCTGAGAGGTGATCTGTTCATAGACCTCTTCCTGTTTATTTACTGAGTGACTCACCAGTCAAAGAGTTGGTACTATGTGTTCCTTTTATGTTGTGGGTAGCTGCGTTATGATGTTTTGACACTTGTTTATGATATTTATTTCTTTGTACTGCGGTATTCATCGTAAGACTGGGCAGTTATTCAACCTAATTGTTTATCCTCTTTGAGGTGTATGGAATGAAGATATTGACTTATTAAAAAACCCAATGTTCTCATCTTAATGGATTACGATGAGAACATAGTGCATCAAAATGAAAAACAACATTATGTCTGATACTGGATAACCACAACATTTAAGATCATGACGTCAGCTGCACTGTTTGGCCTGGCATGTTGAATTCATAAACCTATCCTGATATGCATCCATAAAGTGTAAAACTCCTCATGCGTATTCATAACACATGCTAATGCTTCCTTCCACGCCGCCAGCCCCTCGTCTCCCTGTGCAGAGGACACAAAGGGCCTGCAGGGGGACATCACATGAGCTCAGGCGCCAATCGGACTGCTTTGTTTCAGCTCGCTATCGTGTGATAGGATCTCTTGGGACGACCGTATCACGCTAGTACTCAGTCCATAGTAATTCAATGTGGTAATGCTGTGTCTCTCTGTGTGTTTGGAGGCTGAAGCGGCTGCTGGAGCAGGAGAGGGCCTACCAGACCCGGAAGGACCAGGACCACGCCAAGCGGTTGGAGAAGCTGAGGGCGGAGCTGGTCAGACTCAAGTCCTTCGCTCTGATGTTGGTGGACGAGCGGCAGCTTCACATCGAGCAGATGGACCAGCAGAGCCAGAAGGTCCAGGACCTCGCCCGGAAGCTGCAGGAGACGGAGCGGCGGCTGGAGACCGCGAGCACCGCCGCCCGGGAGGACGGCCAGAAGGTGCTGAGACTGGAGGCCGAGCTGGAGGTCCGGGCCGCGAGGTCCGGCGAGGACCGCGAGGAGATGAGCGCCAAGCTGGCCGACCAGGAGGCCCAGGGCCGCCAGCTGAGGCTCAAGCTGGCGGGCCTGTCACGCAAGATGGAGGAGCTGGAGGAGAGCAACACGGTGTTGAAGAGGTCAGATGAGGACCTCCGGGAGCTGAGGGAGAAGATCAGCAAAGGGGAGTGCGGGAACGCCACGCTCATGGCCGAGCTGGAGAACCTGCGGAAAAGAGTGCTGGAGATGGAGGGCAAAGATGAGGAGATCACCAAGACAGAGACCCAGTGCCGGGAGCTGAGGAAGAAGCTACAAGATGAGACCAACCACGGCAAGGACCTGAGGCTGGAGGTGGAGAGACTGCAGAAGCGGATGGTCCAACTGGAGAAGTTGGAAGCAGCCTTTGTCAAGAGCAAAGCCGAGTGTTCTCAGCTTCACGTCAACCTGGAAAGAGAGAAATGTGTGATGAAGGATCTGGCCGGGGAGCTGGAAGTGGTGAAGAACAGAGTGAAAGATCTGCAATCTTGCGAAACAAAGTTTGAAAAGGCAGAAAGGCTCCTGAAAGACGACGTCATGAAGCTGAAAGCGTTCACAGTGCTACTGGTGGACGAGAGGAAGAACATGGCAGAGAGACTGAGGCAGGAGGAAGAGAAAAGTGATGAGTTGAATAAGATGCACAAATGTGAACAGGGCAAGGTTATGAACGTGACAGGGAAGTTAATAGAGGAGAGCAAAAAACTCCTCAAGCTCAAGTCGGAGATGGAAGCGAAAGTGACAACGCTGACAGAGGAGAAAGAGGAACTGAGAAGCAAACTGGCAAGTGAGGACGAGAAATGCAGGGAGCTCAGCGCCAAGGTTGTGAAGATGAGAATCAGAATGGACGGTCTCGAGGAAGGGGAAAGAGAATCGCTGAGGTGGCGCACCAACAAGGAGAATAACAACCGTCAGGACGAAGACAACAGAGTGAAGGATCTCACGCTGGAAGTGGAGAGACTGAAGAACCGTCTGAAACAGCTGGAGGTCGTGGAGGGAGACTTGATGAAGACCGAGGACGAGTACGATCTACTGGAGAAGAAGTTCAGGACGGAGCAGGACAAGGCCAACGTCCTGTCCCAGATGTTGGAGGACATGAAGAGCCAGATAGCCAGGAACAAGGCCATCGAGAAAGGGGAGGTGGAGGGCCCCGAGGCGGAGCTCAGGGCCCGCTGCAGACTGGAGGAGGCAAAAAGCCGAGACCTCCAGACGGACATCCATGCCCTCAAGGAGAAGATCCACGAGCTGATGAACAAGGAGGACCAGCTGTCCCAGCTGCGGGTCGACCACTCCGTCCTGCAGCGGCGCTTGGCGGAGGAGGAGCAGAGGAGGAGGAGCATGAGCGGCGAGGTGGTCAGCCTCACCAAAGAGCTGGAGGCCACCAAACGCTCCAGCCGCGCTCTGAAGCCGGGGATGAACGGCCGGCGGATGGTGGACGTGCCCGTCACCTCCACCGGCGTGCAGACCGACGTCGTCGCCCGTTACACGGCGGAGGAGGAGGAGACCCCCGCTGGCTTCATCAGGAACTCTGTCCTGGAGGAGAACCACCTCATGAGCAACCTCCGCCAGCAGGGTCTGAAGAAGCCCGCGGTGCTGGAGCGCTACCCGCCGGCGGCGGAAGAGCTCGGGGGCGCCAGGAAGTCCTGGATCCCCTGGATGAAGAAGAAGGAGGCGTCTGTGACCCCGGGCAAACCCGGGCCTCGGGTCAACGGGAGGCCGCTGTTCCAAGGGGCGGAGCTCACCATGTCTCAGCAGGCGGGCCAGCCGCTGCACATCCGCGTCACCCCGGACCACCGGAACAGCACCGCGACCCTGGAGATCACCAGCCCGCGGGCCGAAGACTTCTACACCACCACCACCATCGTCCCCACGCTGGGCCTGCAGAAACCTCGCATCACCATCGTGCCACGGCCCGCCGCCGGCACCGCAAGGACCAAGGCGGCTGGGGGTCTGAGTCAGAAATCCCCGGTCACAATGACCGACATCTCGAGGGCCACGTCCCCGGACCGAAGCAACGGCCCCCGCTCTCCCGTGTCCATCATCTGCGTGAGCACCTCGCCGGTGTTTGAAGACGCGTCCGGACCCCCGGAGCTCCAGGAGGGGACCCCGGGCCGCACCGTCTTCAAGCTGACCCCGGAGAAGCAACCCACGCCGGCTAGGAAGTACAACTCCAACGCCAACATCGTCACCACCGAGGACAACAAGATCCACATCCACCTGGGCCCGGCGGTCAAACGCCAACCGGAGGGCTCTGCCAGCGGGCCTGGGCTGACCGTCCGGACCCTGGGCATGGCGGAGATGAGGGAGACCTCTACGGGCACGGTTCTACGCTCCCCTCGCCAAACCGGCGCCACGTCGGGGAGGGCGTCGACCGCTAAAATGACAAGCAGCATCACAATCACGCCCATCCCCTCGGCAACCGCCAGGCCAACGCAGTCATCGGTGAGTATCGCATGTCTGCTACGCTGAATGACCCCCCCCCCCCCCCCCCCCCTTCCCCCCCGCTTGATTCCTTCTCATCTTTTACTGGACGGTTCTCGCTCGGTTTGTAGATAAGCTCTCGTTGGGAATCATGTGATTTTTGTTTCCAAGAGCACATCAGTCCAAACTGTATTCACATGGCGGTTGCTTCTGAATGATTTCTTATTTATATCAAGGGCTGTGTGTTCCCTGTAGAGCAGCTGATGGGACTCACACTATTCATGTTGACATGCGTTCCCGGCGTCGAACACTAGATGGCCAGTTCAGATGGACCTCCATCTGAACTACACCTGTGCATGCCACCGTCCTGAACGTCCGCTCAGGGTTCTGTCGTGTGTTCGATCCCCAGCCCGGCGCGGACGCTCAGCTGCCTCGCCCCGGCGCCGCGTCCCGCATCCCGATGTCCAAAGGTCTGAAGACGACCGCCAAGGCCGTCGCGGCCGTCTCCACGGTAACGAGGACGGAGCCTCGGCCCGAGGGCCAGCTGATGAAGATCGAACTGAGGAGGTCGGCCGGCTGTAACCCCGCCTCCTCGTCGGGCGGGAAGAGCTGAGCGTCTCCGTGGCAACGGCTCGTTACGCGAAGGACAATATGTCCGCCGACCCCTCGGGCCCTAGTGGGCGGGGCTTAAAGCCGACTGCGTTAAGGTGGAATGAAAACCAGGGGTTTTTTTTCACACTATTTCAATCAGTTTGTAATTATGAGTTTCAAGATGTATATTATTGTCGAATGATGATTTTTATCAATGTTATTTTATTCAGCAGGCTAAGCCAGATAGTGAATCATTTGCATGGTTCAAGACGACGTAAGCACTGGTTATTTTGAACTGGCTACATGTGCCTTGACTGTAATGCCTTATCGTTGGTGACTGCCAGCTAGAGTATATTTTAATATAACTCACAATTATACAATGTGTTTATTTATCTGCTGCTTCCGGAGGTTTCCAATCACTGAATTAGAAATCGTGTGCGGAGTGACTGTGACGCACACACTCATGTTTCTGTCGATAATAAACGATATTTATCTCTGGAGTACAACTTTCTAGGCCTTACTTTAAAATGTTTTGATTTAAAACACCCCAATAAACGATCAACTATGATAATCTCTACGATTTTATAAAAAATTCTGCTTTTCTATGTATCAGAATCAGAATCAGAAAAGCTTTATTGCCAAGTACGCTTTTTAAACATACAGGGAATTTGTCTTGGTGATGTAGGTGCACGTCACGTTCTCTGTTGCACATTAAACAGAACAAACAAAATAAGTATAAATATATGTATGAATATATACACACAATTTAGATGTACAAGAGCAGATTTAAGTACAGTGGCATGTAGAGCCCGGGGTGGGGTGTGGAGAGAGTCAGGGTGGTTTCCGGGCCTTGTTAATAAGGCTAGGGCGGAGGGGAAAAAACTGTCCTTGTGACGAGAGGTTTTGGTCCTGATGGACCTCAGCCTCCTGCCAGAGGGGAGTGGCTCAAAGAGATTGTTGCCGGGGTGGGAGGGGTCAGCCACAATCTTTCCTGCACGCTTCAGAGTCCTGGTGGCGTAAAGGTCCTGGAGCGGCGGCAGATTGCAGCCAATCACCTTCTCAGCTGAGCGAATGACACGCTGCAGTCTGCCCTTGTCCTTGTCCTTGTCCTATATCAGGCAACCGTCATAACAACCGTCACAATAAATAATTTTCCTCATTTTTGCTCAATACACATCAAAGCACATCAAACAAGAATAAGGAATGAATGAATAACCCATTGTAATGTCCAAAGCATCATCCACACAGTTGACAAGGTTATGAACACACACGCTTTCTTCCTTATAATGAGTGATCTGCCGCACGTGTCGAGTCACTCATTGGTCAGCTGTCCATCACGAGACGGTGACCTTGTCACGTGACCACGATGACACCTGCTTCAGCCAACCAGACTCCCTCTGCCGGACACAAAAACAACAACAACAAAACTTATTCAATGATGTCACCGTCAAATAAAAATAAAACAATTCAGAATAAAAAGTCATACATTTAGGCTACTTCATGACATGTTATATTGGCCGAAATAACATTTTTGTAACATGTTATGTGACCGTTGCATGTAACCCAAAGCATATGGGTCAAAAAAAAAAAGAAGAAAAAAAGAATGCATACCCATCCATGTTTTGAATCAGCTTTTCCTGGACCGAACATGTCATAAAAGGTAACCAATAAAAGCTGAGGAGAAGTCCGGGTTCAGCCCGGGACCGGGAGACCGGGACTTGGGAGGAGAGCCCGGCTTATTGCTGTAGGCTGTGAGGAGATGAAAGCCCAGTACATCACGGACTGAAGGCTGGAGACGGGAGATGAGGGCCAGGCCGAGCTCAGCACACACGTCTTACATTAACACGCACTGCGTTTAATCTAGCGGGACGCATCTGGGCAGCAGGGCGGTAAGCAGGCCAGTAAAATGGTGGTTTAATGGGCTCTTAATGAGATGCTTTCGCTCCGTTCAGCTGTCCCTCGTATATATCTTCTTTTCGTGACTAGATGAAATATGTGAGGATTAAGGAAGACAGCTGACTGAATTATCGGAGCTTATTATTATTATCGCTGCTCTTCCTCTTCTGACCAAATGTACTATTCGGTATTTATTCAGTAGTGTTGCCAGGTTTGTAGAGGTCAATGGTCCTTGAATTTGCCAACTGTTCTGCAGCGGCATAACGGTGTCAACGTTTGATTTATTAAGAGTTTAAACGATGGAACAAAGCCAGTGAATGTTGCGCTGAACTGAAAGGTTGAAATAATAATTCTGTGTGCTTTGTGTGGGTAACGTTAGCCCATTCTGTTTGATAACTTCAACAAACATGACACGGTACGCAAGCGGCGAGAAGTAAGTCTGAATAACGCGTTGTGAGTGACGTGCCTTCTGGACGGCGCCGCGCGACCTGCGTGTGACGTCATGGCGCTAATGCCTCGCGCTAGTTAGTAAACTTCCTGGAAACAGTGCAGCCGCTCCTAGCCGTGTCTCATGGTCATCTTTGGACTTTTACGAACAATAATCCTGCACAAAGCCACTCATTGAACACGCGTGGGTCACAGCAAACAGTACAGTAGCACAGCTCGGCTGGCTGTAACCGAAGCAGCAGCACACAATGATGGCGTCCAGCTACAACGCTAAGGAAGAGGACGGACATATCACCGTGTCCGGCCCGGGGACGATGAAGAACAAGAAGCCGGACAACACGGCCTTCAAGCAGCAGCGGCTCCCCGCGTGGCAGCCCATCCTCACGGCGGGAACCGTCCTGCCCGCCTTCTTCGTCATTGGACTCATCTTCATCCCGATCGGCATCGGCCTGTACGTCACGTCCAACAACATCAAGGAGTTCGAGGTCAGGGCACCAAACATACTGTAACACACATACTGTTACACAGTATGTGTAATATACATGCTGTAACATATACTGTAACACATATACTGTTACACAGTATGTATAATGTACATGCTGTAACACATACTGTAACACAGTATGTGTAATATACATGCTGTAACATATACTGTTACACAGTATGTATAATATACATGCTGTAACACATACTGTAACACAGTATGTATAATATACATGCTGTAACATATACTGTTACACAGTATGTATAATGTACATGCTGTAACAAATATACTGTAACACATATACTGTAACACATATACTGTTACACAGTATGTATAATATACATGCTGTTACACAGTATGTATAATATACATGCTGTTACACAGTATGTATAATGTACATGCTGTATAACATGCTGTAACACATACGGTTATACAGTACGTATAATATACACACGCATAACATATATTGTGTATGATGTCGTCGGCGCCTTTGCTATTTCTGCATCATCGCAGAGAAACGGTTCTGTTGTCACGGCCACACTGACAACACCTCATAAGATATGATGAGGTGTATTTTAGGATTCCCAGAGGGGAGGTGAGGCCGTCACGGCACAAAGTTCAACTTATCCGTGGCATGAACCAAAAAGGCCACACTATCGATCGGCTATCGGCGCACTCTGATCAGCCACGCGTGACGCATCAGTTTGATTGACGGCTTGTGCCACGCGCTCTCTCGCCGTGCCGGACGTGACGTCGGCGCAGATCGACTACACCGGGACGGACGTGTCCAGCCCCTGCTTCAACTGCTCCCGCCACTTCAGCTGGAACAGCCCGTGCACCTGCAGCCTGCCCTTCCGCCTGGAGCAGCCCTTCGAGGTAAGGCCCCGCCCCCCGGGGGCGCTGTAGAGCAACAACAACAACAACAACAACAACAACAACAACAACAACAACAACAACAGCCGGTTTTAACCGGCTCCGTGCTCCTCCGTACTCCAGAGCAAGGTCTTCGTGTACTACGGCCTGTCCAACTTCTACCAGAACCACCGGCGCTACGTCAAGTCCAGAGATGACAGCCAGCTCAACGGAAATATCGCCTCGCTCAAGGTGCTGTAGAGGTTTAATGTTCACTCTCTCATTGTGCTATAGTGGTTTAATGTTCACTCTCTCATTGTGCTATAGAGGTTTAATGTTCACTCTCTCATTGTGCTATAGAGGTTTAATGTTCACTCTCTCATTGTGCTATAGAGGTTTAATGTTCACTCTCTCATTGTGCTATAGAGGTTTAATGTTCACTCTCTCATTGTGCTATAGAGGTTTAATGTTCACTCTCTCATTGTGCTATAGAGGTTTAATGTTCACTCTCTCATTGTGCTATAGAGGTTTAATGTTCACTCTCTCATTGTGCTATAGAGGTTTAATGTTCACTCTCTCATTGTGCTATAGAGGTTTAATGTTCACTCTCTCATTGTGCTATAGAGGTTTAATGTTCACTCTCTCATTGTGCTATAGAGGTTTAATGTTCACTCTCTCATTGTGCTATAGAGGTTTAATGTTCACTCTCTCATTGTGCTATAGAGGTTTAATGTTCACTCTCTCATTGTGCTATAGAGGTTTAATGTTCACTCTCTCATTGTGCTATAGTGGTTTAATGTTCACTCTCTCATTGTGCTATAGAGGTTTAATGTTCACTCTCTCATTGTGCTATAGAGGTTTAATGTTCACTCTCTCATTGTGCTATAGAGGTTTAATGTTCACTCTCTCATTGTGCTATAGAGGTTTAATGTTCACTCTCTCATTGTGCTATAGAGGTTTAATGTTCACTCTCTCATTGTGCTATAGAGGTTTAATGTTCACTCTCTCATTGTGCTATAGAGGTTTAATGTTCACTCTCTCATTGTGCTATAGAGGTTTAATGTTCACTCTCTCATTGTGCTATAGAGGTTTAATGTTCACTCTCTCATTGTGCTATAGAGGTTTAATGTTCACTCTCTCATTGTGCTATAGAGGTTTAATGTTCACTCTCTCATTGTGCTATAGTGGTTTAATGTTCACTCTCTCATTGTGCTATAGAGGTTTAATGTTCACTCTCTCATTGTGCTATAGAGGTTTAATGTTCACTCTCATTGTGCTATAGAGGTTTAATGTTCACTCTCTCATTGTGCTATAGAGGTTTAATGTTCACTCTCTCATTGTGCTATAGAGGTTTAATGTTCACTCTCTCATTGTGCTATAGAGGTTTAATGTTCACTCTCTCATTGTGCTATAGAGGTTTAATGTTCACTCTCTCATTGTGCTATAGAGGTTTAATGTTCACTCTCTCATTGTGCTATAGAGGTTTAATGTTCACTCTCTCATTGTGCTATAGTGGTTTAATGTTCACTCTCTAGGTGCTATAGAGGTGTAATATTCACTCTCTCTAGGTGCTCTAGTAGTTTAATATTAACTCTAGGTGCTATAGAGGTTAAATATTCACTCTCTAGGTGCTATAGAGGTTAGCTATTCACTCTCTCTAGGTGCTCTAGGGCGCGGTAGATTGCTGGCTTAAAAGGCTAAAAGCTTGTTTGTTCTCCGCTCCCCAGAGTCCCAGTAAGGAGTGTGAGCCCTACGACCAGACGAACAACACACCCATCGCTCCATGCGGTGCCATCGCCAACAGCATGTTTAACGGTGAGGAGAGGCAAGCCAGAATAACACTTCTCACATCAGCTGTGAGCAGCTGATGTAGGAACACAGCGGGTCCCCGTCACCATGGCAACACCGTGGCCACGTCACCGTGGCGACACCGCGGGTCTCTACGTCACCGTGGCGACACCCCGGGTCGTCTCTACGTCACCGTGGCGACACCCCGGGTCGTCTCTACGTCACCGTGGCGACACCCCCGGGTCGTCTCTACGTCACCGTGGCGACACCCCGGGTCGTCTCTACGTCACCGTGGCGACACCCCCGGGTCGTCTCTACGTCACCGTGGCGACACCCCGGGTCGTCTCTACGTCACCGTGGCGACACCCCGGGTCGTCTCTACGGGACCGGCATAGCCCTCAGAGTCCTCTCAAACCTGTAACGACACTTTAATACACGGCCCAGCATAGAGACCCACGCCGTCCCTACAGAGCCTGTTTGGTGCTGCATAATCCAGGCTCGGGGAGGTCTGTGGATGCGTCTTACTGGTCTTCTTGTGTCCCCCAGACACACTGGACCTGTTCTTCATCGACCCCAACGGCACCAGGATCCAGATCCCTCTCACCAAGAGGGGCATCGCCTGGTGGACCGACAAACACGTCAAGTTCAGGAACCCCGGAGGAAACAACCCCAACCTCACCTCCGTCTTCCAGGGTAAACAGCCCAGCATGCTGCACAACATGCTGCACAACATGAAGCACAACATGCTGCACAGCATGCTGCACAACATGCTGCACAACATGCTGCACAGCATGAAGCACAGCATGAAGCACAGCATGAAGCACAGCATGCTGCACAGCATGCTGCACAGCATGAAGCACAACATGAAGCACAGCATGCTGCACAGCATGCTGCACAGCATGAAGCACAACATGAAGCACAACATGAAGCACAGCATGAAGCACAGCATGAAGCACAGCATGAAGCACAGCATGAAGCACAACATGAAGCACAACATGAAGCACAACATGAAGCACAACATGCTGCTGTTCTAGAAAACAACCAACTATTTCAACAAAACTATTTAAATATGCAGGCAGATTCCTGATGGCTCTTGACGATGTAACAGAGATGTTCCCCTGCCCTAACCTCTGAACCAGGCACCAGTAAGCCAGTGAACTGGCACAAGCCGGTGTATGAGCTGGACTTGGACCCGGAGAACAACGGCTTCATCAACGAGGACTTCATCGTGTGGATGAGGACGGCCGCGCTGCCCACCTTCCGCAAGCTGTACCGCATCATCCAGAAGAATAGCTCCCTGGTGCCCACCCTGCCCAGGGGCAACTACACCCTGGAGGTGGTGTACAGTATCCTTACCCCCCGCTGACCACCAGTGTAACAAACGCTGGTCTACAGCATCCTGACCCCCTGCTGACCACTAGTGTAACACAACCACACGCTGGTCTACAGCATCCTGACCCCCTGCTGACCACTAGTGTAACACAACCACACGCTGGTCTACAGCATCCTGACCCCCTGCTGACCACTAGTGTAACACAACCTGGTCTACAGCATCCTGACCCCCTGCTGACCACTAGTGTAACACAACCACACGCTGGTCTACAGCATCCTGACCCCCTGCTGACCACTAGTGTAACACAACCTGGTCTACAGCATCCTGACCCCCTGCTGACCACTAGTGTAACACAACCACACCCTGGTCTACAGCATCCTGACCCCCTGCTGACCACTAGTGTAACACAACCTGGTCTACAGCATCCTGACCCCCTGCTGACCACTAGTGTAACACAACCTGGTCTACAGCATCCTGACCCCCTGCTGACCACTAGTGTAACACAACCTGGTCTACAGCATCCTGATCCCCTGCTGACCACTAGTGTAACACAACCTGGTCTACAGCATCCTGACCCCCTGCTGACCACTAGTGTAACACAACCTGGTCTACAGCATCCTGACCCCCCGCTGACCACTAGTGTAACACAACCACACGCTGGTCTACAGCATCCTGACCCCCTGCTGACCACTAGTGTAACACAACCTGGTCTACAGCATCCTGACCCCCCGCTGACCACTAGTGTAACACAACCTGGTCTACAGCATCCTGACCCCCTGCTGACCACTAGTGTAACACAACCACACCCTGGTGGTCCTTCACACTAATTATAATACTAGACTAGACCAGACTAGACCGGGCTAGAACGGGCTAGACTAGGCCAGACGCCAGACTAGACCAGACCAGACCAGGTCAGACCAGACCATAACATGCCACACTAGACCAAACCAGACACCCGTAGAATGCGAGACTAGGCCAGACCATACGATGCCAGACTAGACTAGTTCACATTTGTAGACCCCAAAAATGAAATGGAATGATAACGTTCAACGCTACATACAACCACATCGTCGTAGCACCCACCAAAGTCAAACGGCCCCACCTGCCAGCTCCCAAACTAGTCGTCCTCCTTGACCCGAGTGCCCCCCCCCCCCCCAGACTTCCCGGTGCGGAGCTTCGACGGCCGCAAGCGCGTGATCCTGAGCACCATCTCCTGGATGGGCGGCAAGAACCCCTTCCTGGGCATCGCCTACATCACGGTGGGGGCCGTCTGCTTCTTCCTGGGCGTGGTGCTGCTCTTCATCCACCACAAGTACGGCAGCCGCAACAGCAGCGCCGACATCTCCAACTAGGGGGGCCACAGCGGAGGGGGGGGGGGGGTCACACCTCCCCTGGGGGTCTGGGGGAGGGTGGGGGAGAGGGCTCCCCTGGGGGTCTGGGGGAGGGTGGGGGAGAGGGGTCACACCTGCCCTGGGGGTCTGGGGGAGGGTGGGGGAGAGGGGTCACACCTCCCCTGGGGGAGGGTGGGGGAGAGGTGAGAGAGAGCGGGGGGAGGCGGAAAGGGAAAGGATGGGCTTCTACGGGGCGGGGAGGACGGGAGAGGGATGGGGGTACCATAGGGGGGGGGGGGGGGGGGGGGTCCTGCACTTTGCGGTCACTTTGGCGATTGAGCCGCTCTTCCTTCATTTCACAGTGGACGAAAGGGGGGGGGGGGGGGGGGGGGGGGTGGAGGGTTGAAGTGTGACCCCACTTTTGACAGCTAGACCCCCTGCCATGTGCCAATTGCTTCAAAGTCCTACAAAATAATTGTTTGTGTCTAATTGACACCTAATTGCTCAAAGCTGCCACTGGGAACTGGGGAGCCCAGGCATCACTAGCTCCGTATAGACGCAGCTTACAGCTAACCGGCTGGCTATCCCCGCTGAAACGTCCGCTAATGCTGCACATGCTAATGCTAACAGCTGGAGTAATGCGCGGGATCAGCGTCAATCCTTCCTCGTGATTCTGCCTAGCATTCGATGTAGCGTAGCATAGCATAGCATACATAGCATGTAGCGCTAGCCTGCTTTCACCACAGCGCCGCCGCTATGCAAAGGCTTCTGTGAACCAGATGGAACCAGACGACGCTCAGGGAGGAGAAGGAGGAACAGTAGCTAGAGGAGAGTTTAGTTGAATTAATTAATTTTCCGGTTTTAGACTTGGACAGCGGTTGCATTCTTTCCAGAGACGGCGTTCGAGCGCACGGCCAAACGCGTAGGAGAGGTGAGGGAGGAAGGGAAAGTATATTTGAGATTTTATACGCAGAGGAATTTCAGAGAGAACATTTGTTATGGGAATGCTATTTTATTTATTATATTTAGATGTGGAATCTGTGATAACATTGATTATATTATAGGATTCTAATGTGTATGCCCGTGGATCAGATGTTTTTTTTAAATGGTTTTATTTATGGTCATATCTGTCTTAAATTCTTTCGGCATAACGTTCATTAGTGGATGAACAGCACTGTATCCCACGCTGCTTTCTGCTCCTCTACAAAGGGTTAGCTATGAACTGCATTAGTGGATGAACAGCACTGTATCCCACACTGCTTTCTGCACTGCTTTCCCACACTGCTTTCTGCTCCTCCAATACAAAGTCCAGTTCAGAGCTCAGAATGCCATACCTCATAGAAGCTCGCTGTGCTGATTACTGTAACATGTTGACATGTACTTGTGTTTGTGTTTGCAACTGCATCTGTGGCATTGCCCTGGAGAGACTGTTGAGCGCTGCCTGGAACACATTAAATGACATTATTCTAGAACTTTTGTGGCGTTCTCATGTCTCACTTCTTTTCTTCTACAACAGATGAATTGTTTGTAGATATGAATCAATAATTAATACATCAGTGAAATGAGATGATTAACGAGATTGGTAGTTAACCGTTACAGTTCCGAGAACCGATCAGATGCCCGGAGCTGAACCGGGTAATGCTGTTCATCATCCTGCAGGAGGCGACGTTGCGACACAGCCGCTTTATTTCCAACAGAGGAAGCGGAAAAAGGACGTGAAGTCTTGAGTTTCCGGTGCCCTTGTGTGTAGCGATTGGGACAGACAACGAGGATGTTCAGACATATACTCGTAAGATAACCTCTTGATCACGTATATCTTTAGTTAATAACGTGTGTGTGTGTGTGTATGTATGTATGTATGTATGTGTGTGTGTGTGTGTAGCATGGTGCCTCTAGAACAACGCGGTGCGGGGGACACTCAGCGGGAGGTCACGCCGGTTGAGCTTCTCATACGAGGACACTTGACATCTAAAGCGGACCTTTTTGATATGTGGTCGTTTGAAAAGTAGCAACCGACGCACCAAAACGAAGCCCTCGTGTGGCTTACTGTGAGTAACGTACTGTCCTTGTCGCCGCTCACCAGGCCTTCCAGCATGTGTCCCGGCGGACAGTGGCCAGCACGGCGCGCCGCCAGGTCGACAACAAGGTCCCGCAGAACCAGAAGCGATTTCAGGTGAGGGCCCACGGGGCTCCTGCTGTGAGGACCTCCTGCTGTTCGGGGTCTACGTCTTATATTAACGTTGAACGTACTGCGCTTGTGTTTGTGTGAAGGACTGAAATGGCGTTATTGGCATTTTAGCTTGATGTAGCATGCATACAAATAGAGGGAGAGAGACAGTCATGCAGCGTTCAAGACTACTCGGAACTCGGGGGAAAATGAGCAAATTGTAACTAATTAATTGAACGCTCGTCCAACTCAGAATCTACATTAAACATGGCGGCCTCCGTCGTTAAAGGGAATTGAATTATTATAAATTGATTGTGGACCTTTTTAACACATCATTTGTTGTGTAATCATGCAACGTTTATATTTCGCTCTGATTTCGTCTACTGTGTCTTTTGTTTTTGTTGCAATGTTAACAATATGCCGAGCTTCCTAGCAGTTTCCAAGGAGAAACGCTCGACTTCCGAGTTGTCTTGAACGCGGCGATTGACCCCGTGTGACGGGAGGGACTCGATGGTGGAGCACCGATAACGCCTCGTTTGGCGCAGTGACGTCAGTCAATTAAAAGTCACCCTCCACGGCACAGGGCCAAATAATCGTTGTAGGCCTCTCTGGATGTCTGGAATGTCTTGGATTCTCTAGACATTTGGTTCATTCATAAGTTATCATATCGACTTATTCAAACATTGTTGTACTGTTCCGTTGTCTACACAGTAGCCTACATCTACTGCCCTTATTTAGTTTTGGTGCTAAATGACAAGACAATGTGTGGTTGGCTTTTGCTCGCTTGCTACTTGTTATGTACTCACTAGTTGTGGTTGACCCCCCCCCCCCCCCCCCCCCCCCAGGAGGACAATGGCGTCCCGGTCTACCTGAAAGGAGGAGCCAGCGATGCCCTGCTGTACAGGACCACCATGGCGCTGACGGTCATGGGTACGTTTCTTCTCCAGGAGGACTTTGTAGAACGCCGGTCGCGCTGAATCCACTGTCTGTGTTGCAACGTGCTGCGCCTGATTGTACTAGTTTGGGAGAGTCCTGTGATGTTTATTACAGAAATGTAAGGTCAACCCTCCCACTTTTCTAATTCAGACCACAACGTTTGGGCGTTTGGAAACACTTTTATCCACAGTCACACGTGTGACTTTTAGATATTATGTGTGACCTTTTAGATATTTAGAAATATCTAAACACGCCTCGATATTAGTGTGAGAATGTGACCAGCGTTACAAAATATATTACAAAACCATAAATCATTTAGGATACAACACTGATAAGATAGCTGTGCTACCCCCTTTTTCAATGCACTGCATTTATTTAGCCGAAAGAGAGAATAAATGAATGAACGCAGATCAACCCTGGCCAGAGCTCAGAAGAGCATCCCCCATATCCTGCTAATATTAAACTCTGTAGACTTGGGCGACATACCGATTTAATTACGAACGGCGGTCACGAAAGTAAAGCGCCATGCGGCTGTTTACGCACTAGAGGCTTGTATTCAGCATTGGCAGTTTGCATTCAACTGTGCGTCCGTTGGGTGGAAGTTGAAGGGAGTTCTCGTTTGTTTTGCAGGGGTCGGCTACGTGGTGTACGAGCTGGTGAAGGCCGCGTTCCCGCAGAAGAAATAGAAGCGTCTCCACGACGACCGCTCACCACCCCGCTTAACAAAAATGACCAGTTGCAGTTTTGATGTATAACAAATGGTTTGTCTCCACGGGACCCTGATTTTATGTTCACGGGATCAATAATTTATCTGTACCTCACGGCGTCTCGCCAGGGAACAATAAAGAGATGCCTCATTAGAAAACCGGGACTTCGTCTGTTGACCTGAACGTGATGCACACGAGGTTTTGGAATACAAACTAATAGTAAAACGGTCGACAATGCCCCATCTACATCTGGTTTCACCAGGTTCACTCGCATTTCATGTACCAGTACTTGTTCAGGACTACCCTGAGAGTTCCCAGTAGTGGGGCTGAAATGACCGACTACGCAGTGACCAAGTTCTTGTCTTAAATGACTTAACTACGGCGTAGTTAAGTCATTTAAGACATCGTAGTTACTACGGCTTGTCTTACCAGTCCTCGTCTTAAATAACAAACTACGGCCTTCTTTTGTTGTTGCAGTCCTTGTATTAAATAGCAAACCATGCCAACACTTTAATGCAAACATACAATGATTTGTTTCTTGGGTGTAGTGCAACACCAATGTTGACAGCTGTTCACTTCAGATTCCGCTACCTATGAGGGGGTGAGTTTCTACTACCCATGTAGTGGACTTAATAAAATATTAATATATTATTCATCTAGTTTTTTAATTGGGGTGGATCAAGTGCACAGTTGAAGTATATTGACATGGTAATTATTCTCTTTAATTAATCATACTTTGTGCTTGAACATGGATAGGGAATGCAAACAACAGACCCTTAAGCGACGTTGAAAGGCATTTCTGTGAATCGTGTACATTGTAGTACGATTTGCTCTTCCGGAAGTGCTCAAAATGGATTATGACTCCAGCACGCAAATGTTTGTAATTGTTTAAACTGCTACTGGACGTAGCCACTAGAGGGGGCTGTTCTCTTATAAATAAATAGGTTGCGTCTCAGGTAGACCTACTGCTTCAAATGAATTGCACATGCTGAAACTGTTTGGCCACGGACAACACATATTTTATTAACCGAGTAAAATATCAATTTATTCCGAGTTACACATATTTGAAACCACCACTTGTCTGCTGGACATTCCACTAAAACAATATTTGATTCCACGGGGCTTTATTTGCCCTGTTGGCAGTAGGCTACCGCCACTGGCTATTTCGATGATTTAAAACAACACATGGATAACAGTATTACTAATTCGATGAAATTAGTATAAGTACCCTTTTAGTAACTTGGGAACGATACAAATCCACAAATCACTCACTGACTGGCTAATATGTCTACGCTCAGTGTATTGGCTGTAGCATACTTTCCATATAATCATAGTTAATAGTGTAACAATTTCCAAGCAGCAGACTCGATACATCTGCTGTCTTCCTGAGGCAGCCTGGCTCCATCATCTCCCGGTGGCCCGCAGCCCGAGACACACGGCAGCACACCCATCACCGCATCGGAATGCAGAAAACTATGTAAAAGTTTCCGAAAGGCTCTCCCCGCACTTTGAGGAGTTTCACATCAATTGGCCCGCTGCTCGGATCATGTCGTAAGAGTTACGCCGTCGAGCGCAGAGTCGGGATCAGCCCCCCGTATTAAGGAGCCCACAGTGTGGTTGGTTCGTCCCACTTGCAAGCAGGATAGCCGACGTCCGGGAGCTCACCTACCAGGCTCTTGGTTTTTTCCCCTGGATCATCTAATCTTTCAGTGAACTCATCATTTGGGAGACGGGCGATCTGCAGAGAGGCTTTACGTTGTTGTTTTTTTCGTTCATATTTTTTTTTAATTCTCAAATCAACTTTAAGAATATTCTAATTTCATCTATAGGTCAGTCATGCATGTTTTCTAAATGTTAAGTACTTTTTTTTTTGACAAGTTTGGGGAATGTTACAGGATACCAGTGAGGTCGATTGGAAATATTTTCTTCTTAAAAGAACAGTTTGTAGGACAATAAACCCAATAATGTATGGTAGACATATTGCCGGTTCTTATGGAAACTTCTGGTCAAAACCTTAATTTCTTCTTGTTCTTGCGCGTAATTACGCATCCATCCAGAGTGTGGTTTTAGGTTAATCTGGATATTGAGAGACACTTGGTGTTGATAATCCATGTACAGACAAATATAATGTTGATTATTTGACATAAGGTTATTACGTGCTGCTAAATCAGCCCGAATCCTCCAGAATGGAGCAAAGCTGGGACGGAGCGCGTGCGTCTCCAATCACCGCAATTCGTTAGACCGCCGTACTTTTAATAAGTTAGTGTTTTTTAAACCGTGGTTTAAAGATAAATACGCATATGAATATGAAGTGTAATTTTATTATATCCAGTTCTATTTGTAGTTAATGAGGTAACGGGTTTCCGGGACTAAGAGCCCGTTGATTGAGTGGATGGAAACTTTGCTCTTTTTGCTCTCTGTATTTTCCAGTTTTTTTTAACCACTGTGTGTTTGCAATTAAGTTGGTTTGATGTTTTTATAGGCCAGCTCTTTCGATAAAAACGTGAATCACGTTATTCACTCGACCAAGGCGCCTAATTGCCGGTTCCTCCCGTAGATTGGTTAATGCGCTGCTGAGCCGGGGCTTTAAGATGAAGCTCAGGCTGTTTCTGGCGGCGACCGCCGTGCTGGCGGCTCTGCTCGCCCCCGCGCACTCCCAAGGAACAGGTAAAGCCACTCTCGCGTGGTTTCACTCCCCCAACTCCTTCCCCTATCCATAATAACACCCCTACCTTTAATACATTAGTCACAGTTTTACCGTTGATGCCTGTTAGTGTGATTGGAGAAAAAAATAGTGATTCGACAAATGTGTGTATTTGATGTATCATGCATTAATATTACTTTCTTTCCCACCTGATGGTTTATTCTATCTGACTAAAACGTTATCTCTTATTGAATCCAAAGCGAAGTTTTGATTTGTCTACGAAATGTGAATTTTGGGTGTTGGGATGGAACGTCGTGTAGTCATAAACGTCTGTGGATAAGTTTTATAGTTACCATGACGTCAGCCAGGTGTATCTGGAACCAGACGCCTTTAAACGAGAAGCAGCCACGGGGCATCTTTTCTGGATAAATGCGGGTGGTGATTTCTGCCACTAGGAGGCGCCCTTGGTCTCCAGATGTGACAGCAGAGGAAACGGACAAGACGTCAACCTAGCCATAGACTTAGTCAGCAAATAAATAAACGACAGTTTATACTGTCATTTTCCCCTTTGATTAAAAGTAAAGTCATAAAGATGTTTCAGGAGTTTAAGATAGCGATGTATTAAACTAACACAATAATAAAATGGGTGTCTCACGTGAAAGAGATAGCCTTAGTATCTTTCTAGACACCTCTGACCTTTCACGTCGACCCTAGGGCATCGAGTGTCATTTGAGTGCGTCTGGACGTGTTGAGACTAGACGCACTGGTTTGCCAACAGCAGAAAGACAATGCGAACACTCCCCATTTCCACCAACCCGCAAGTGACTTCAGACTAAGACTGCAAGTCGAATCTAAGCAGTGCCATTCACGTTTCAATGTCAACCGCCGATCTGCGTTGTCAAAATGCGTGTGGTTGTGTGTGTGTTTGAGCACAAGCGTGTGCGCGTGAATGCGTGTGCGCACTGATCGTGCGGATAGGTATCTGAGTGTGCGTCACGCAAGCCCGTCTCTAAAGTGCGCGTGCTGCCAATAGAACGAGCGCGCGTGCCGACAGTCCGTTAGTTTTCGGCTGTTGTAGACCCATTTGGAAAGAGAAGAGAACATCCGGTCCTTGAGTCCAGGTTGGTTGATCCTCGTCTGCCGTCCTGTACCCCCACCCCCACCCCCGCCCCCCACCCCGCACCTGGTCAAGCTCTGCTGACGTCATCTGCGGTGCGTCTCTGCGCGCAGGTGGTCCGAAGTCGCAGCTTCACAAAATATTTTACAATGTTATTCTTCTAATAAGTCCCTACATTACTTTATGGAGTCTGGTCTACCTGCGGAGGGCATGGCTAGCTGTAGGCCTACTTTATATGTTTTTATTGTATCAAATGACTTAATGCATATTCTGTCCTGATAAATGGGTTGTAAACTTAAACTATCTGTGAAAAATGTATTGTGCTGTCTCTACTAAGACAACGTCAGAGATGTGTGCGCTAAACTCCTACACAGGCCTAGCTAGACCAGATTAGCTCATATGATTTTGCAGCCATTTACACTAAGCGACCCCTTTACCCCCAGAAGAATATCATTTTAAAATATTTTATTAATTATATGGTCCACTGTGTACATGGAAACCCTTAACCCTCCCCCCGAAGTTGTTGTGCACAACTTTTCATGTACAAGTGCATGTAATTTATGGTCCAAACCTCCGTGTCCACAGCCGTCCTCCATGTTTTTTGTTTGCGTCCCTTTTGAACTGCGCCGTTTATTTCCGACCAGCGGTTCTTCAACTGTCATCTGGCGCGAATCCACGATTTGCGGACCAGTTCCAAAATGGGAACCAAAATTTGGCTCCCTATTTTGAAATAGTTCAAGAACTGCTGATGTGGATCGTTTGGTTAAAAGACAAAACACTTTTGGGAAAAGATGGACACGTCTTCATGACGCTGTGCAATCTTTTGTAAGGTTTGCAATGGATAGAGGCAGCCGGCACTACCCGGTCCAGCTATCCATTGCATAATCAGTACAACCGGGTGCTGCTTGTCAATCCAACCTGGGTGTGGATTGAGGTCATGGAATGCTTGAGTCTCACATCAGTGGTTCCATGTTGCTGTGTGGGCAGGGTGGCTAACCAGAGCTTCTGATGTTCTAGCCAAAACAATGTTTCCCTAGTGGCTGGAGTTTATTTTCTTATCTTTGTTGTTGTGTATCCTCCTTCAACGCCCGGGCCTTTGGGCCAGGCAGTGTTGTCTGTCTCTCTCTCTCTCTCTCTCTCTCTCTCTCTCTCTCTCTCTCTCTCTCTCTCTCTCTCTCTCTCTCTCTCTCTCTCTCTCTCTCTCTCTCTCTCTCTCTACACTGTGTTGCTTGAGCTGCTTGTTGAGCGGTTCAAACGGATGTCATTTTTCTCCAAAATGGCTTCTCCACTCTGTTTGTTCCTTGTTGTGTTGTTGTTCTTGTTGTTGTTAGCTAGCTAGCTTCGTTCTCCTTAAGTGTTTACTGTTGGAGAACCCTTCCTCGCCGCGCCATCATCGCTCTCAACAAATGAATACACTTCTAGTGACCATGAGTCGCGCTGTTAACTTTGTGGACTTGTTCTTCTTCACAGTTGACCCACCGTCGGAATTGAAATTTAAGATTTTAAATGAGAACACAGTGCAAATGACGTGGGTGAGCCCACTGGCTAGCATAGACGGCTACAGGATCCAGGTCACCTCCGATACAGGTGAGTCCCCGCTGACCCCACGAGTCCGGGCCCCCCTGACCCCCCTGACCCCCGACCCCCCCGACCCCCGACCCCCGACCAGACCCCAAGACTTTTAATAGACACAGAATTGTATATATATGTTATATGTATATAACATATATGTCGTATACTGTATATATGTTCAGATGTGTGGTTGGTTCAAGTAAACGATACTTTTGTAATTTAGTTTTTTATGGAACGGTTCAGGGCGATGGCGTATAATGACTAGCTTATCATCTATCATCGTGCAGCACTCTGCAAAAATGCACATTGAAACCAAGATTCGTTTTTTGTAACTTTTATTTTGGACGTTGTGACAGTCGCGTGGTTAAAAAACAACGAGTGGGAACGTAAGATTAGCCCATGTTACACCGTGTTCAGCGTGTGACTCACTGCACTCCTTCTTAACCACTCTGTTCATCTCCCCCCCCCCATCCCCCCCCCCCCCCACCCAGAGGAACCAGATAAACAATTGGCCCTTCCCTCTTCGGCCACTAGGACCTCGATCACGGACCTGAGGCCTGACGTGGCCTACACCGTGGTCATTTCCTCGTACCATGGCGCCCAGGAGAGCCTCCCCGTCACCGGGCAGCTCACAAGTCAGTCACCGCCCGCGCTTTGTCCTTCTCTAAAATTAAAACAGGGTCTCGTTTGAAGAATAGTCATCTCGCGCCGACAAAATGACGCATTTACGAATGTGTGTGTGTGTGGGGGGGGGGAAGAAAGCAAAGGCGGGTTGGGATTGGCTCCCATTAAACCGTTGTTAGTTATTGAAACGTTTGGCCCGCCCACTCAGTCTCGGTGGCCCAATCACCAAGCACCTCTTCTAAACCCTCCGAACCAATGAGCAATCAGATGGGCCGCTCTCACACTGGAGAAGGCCAACAAACAAAAAAAAACGTTGGGTTATGCAATGTTTTGGCGCATTATATTTGTTGTGGTTGTTAATAAACAGCCATATCACCGCATTCTCTGGCCAGAGGCAAGTCGCTTCTGGCCGGGTACGATGTTATGTCAAATGTAATAAACAGACACTTCTGTTGATGATATCATCCGGGGTAGCACCCTGTTGCTAAGGAACCACATTGTTGTGGGTGAATTACACCCCATAATAGTAGGGGCTCTTAGTAGGTTCGTCTGCAGTCAGTGTGGGTGAATTGGTGGATGCAGAAGCTTGCCTGACACCATCATATATAATGAGGAGGATTTACAAAAAGCATGCACGTAGATAGAAGCAGTCCATCAGACAGGAGGATGGCGTTCTGGGTATGGAACCTGCGAATCTTTCGGGTTACAGAACAGTCTCTCTTTGCTGCTCTTCCCCCTAGTTCAGTCGAGCGGAGCCTCTGGTGGACCCATGAGAAGACCCAAGCCCAGCGATGGACCCAGTAAGAAACACTAGCTTTCCTGTTGTTTCTGTGTTGTTTTCAAACCGTGACATCACCTCCACCCAGCCCCACACCTCCACCCAGCCCCACACCTCCACCTCCACCTCCACCCAGCCCCACGCCTCCACCCAGCCCCACGCCTCCACCCAGCCCCACACGTCACCTCCACCCAGCCCCAGACCTCCACCTCCACCTCCACCCAGCCCCACGCCTCCACCCAGCCCCACGCCTCCACCCAGCCCCACGCCTCCACCCAGCCCCACGCCTCCACCCAGCCCCACACGTCACCTCCACCCAGCCCCACGCCTCCACCCAGCCCCACACGTCACCTCCACCCAGCCCCACACCTCCACCCAGCCCCACACCGTCACCTCCACCCAGCCCCACACCGTCACCTCCACCCAGCCCCACGCCTCCACCCAGCCCCACACATCACCTCCACCCAGCCCCACACGTCACCTCCACCCAGCCCCACACCTCCACCCAGCCCCATGCTTCCACCCAGCCCCACGCCGTCACCTCCCAAAGTACACCAACGGTGCCAGCATCTATCTATCTAGAGCCCTCTAGTTTACAGTTGGTGCCAGCATCTGTCTAGCTAGAGCCCTCTAGTTTACAGTTGGTGCCAGCATCTATCTATCTAGAGCCCTCTAGTTTACAGTTGGTGCCAGCATCTATCTAGCTAGAGACCTCTAGTTTACAGTTGGTGCCAGCATCTATCTATCTAGAGACCTCTAGTTTACAGTTGGTGCCAGCATCTATCTATCTAGAGCCCTCTAGTTTACAGTTGGGTCAGTTCCCCCATACACCACCCTGTAGGACGGCCAATGAGATGAAACCCTGCTCCGTACAAATGCTCTTGTTCAGGCTCTGGGCGGATTCATCTGGATCACTTCCTGCCACGGAGGTCTAGGCCCTACTTCCTGGGCATGCCAGCCCCAAGGGGGGTTTGCACATGCTCAGTGTGTGTGAGTTTGTGTGTCTGTTTGTGTTGGTCTCTGTCTGTCTTTGTGGGCGTGTGTGCATATGTATGTGCGTGTCTGCATATGTGTGGGTGTGTGTATGTGTGTGTGTGTGTGTGTGTGTGTGTGTGTGTGCGTGCCTGCGTGCGTATGTGCATATGTGTGTGTGTGTGTGTGCCTGCGTGCGTATGTGTGTGTGTGTGTGTGTGTGTGCCTGCGTGCATATGTGTGTGTGTGCATATGTGTATGTGTGCGTGCGTGTGTGTGTGTGTGTGTGTGTGTGTGTGCATGTGTGTGTGTGTATGTGTGGGATCGCCACAGGAGGTCCAGCACCTGGTTCTGTGCTCCTGGTGCTGTGCAGAGCTGGGAGGACCCTGAAGCGTTGAGAGAATTGGAAACTATTACAGATAGTGATTTACTAGAGCCTGAGTTATGTGCTGCTTTTTCCTTCTTGTCACGACCCTGGAAAGCACTACGGAAAAAACCGAGCGCAGTCATGTGGGCTGATAGTGAAGCGAGTAGAGTCACATGTGGACTGCCTCAATGCAATAAGGAACACAGCAATGTAGTAGAGCCAAATGTCTACTGCCCTAATGCAATAAGGAACACAGCAATGTAGAGTTGATTTGCAGAGGCAGATAGCAGAGGCAGTCGTCTGAGTTGCATCTCATTGAAACAGACGTTATATGATGCAGTCCCGCTTAATTTTACGAGTTGCTTTGAAACCTGCCATGTTTTGGGGAGATGTTTTCAAGATGTACATCACTCAACCCCATGGTTCAGAGCGCCGGTCTCCGAAGTCTCCCTGTAGGCATCCCTGAGCAAGATGACCTCGGTGACCTTTGTCCCCCGAGACACACAGATTGTGTATCTAAACACGACTGGACCCATTCGCCTGGCGGTTAGAAAGCAGAGATCGAGAGATTGAGTAGGGACCCTCCCGGTCATTCTCCTCACCAGCTGACCTCATCAAAGGGAACCCCCCCCCCCCGCCCAGTCTCAACATTTAGAAATACCTTCCGGCTTCTTCGGCCACTAAACTTAAGGGCGGGGGCCCCAGCGCTGCAGGCTTCCGCGGCCTGCACTCGATCCAACGATCAGATTGCGGGGGTAATTGTTGTTTTAGCAGGTATTGTTAAAATGTTGGTTTAACAATGCCTGGTAACCCAAAACGGCCAGTGAACATTGACTCCTGCAAAAGCATGACTTCAAGGGCAATTTGAGTCCACATTCGCATCGCACCCTACGTCAGTGCATTAAGGCACGGGCTTTGTTCCAGGATCAATCCATAACGCCGCGATGTTCCCCACAACATTGTCTTTCATCTCAAGATAAGTTTAGGGCTTTGGATCTCCTTCTCGGCTCGGTTTTGGCACCTTCTTCTTTCTTTAGCGCCAGCCATTCTCTCGTCTGCGCTTTACATTAGTATTTTCTTTTCTCTTTTTTTTTCTTTTTTTACCCAGAATGCTCGGTCAGCGCGGTCGCCGACCTGGTGTTCGTGGTGGACGGCTCGCGGAGCGTGGGAAAGGAGAACTTCAAACACATCCGTAGCGTCGTGGCAACGGTGGCCGGGGCGTTCGAGATCGGCGCCGACAAGACGCGAGTGGGCGTGGTTCAGTACAGCAGCGAGGTCGGACCCCACTTCCCCCTGAAGCAGCACCTGAGCCGCGGGGAGCTCCTCAGAGCCATCAACTCTCTGCCCTACAAGGGCGGGGAAGCCATGACAGGTAACAGCGCCCTCTAGGGACCGGGGGGGTGGGGGGGGGGGGGGGAGTGCACTGCATGTAAGGGGAGTGCCAGTCAGGACACTGAAAGAAGTAGGTGGATGGACGGTGAATAAAGTCAGCTTCTGCTTTCTGAACTTGTAATGTACTTGAAAAAGAAAACGAACCAGTTTCTTAAACGAAGTGAAAAGGTTCTGTTTAAAAAAAAAAAATGAGTGAATAATCACGAAGACCTGTTGTGAAATAAAATCGAAAAATGTCAAATGTGGAGGAGATGCCCTCTGGCTCCTCTCTCTCACCTCTCTCTCCGTCTTTACAAGTCCTTCGCTCACCATGGAGAAATGTCCTCCAACGTAACCCCCCCCCCCTCTCTGTCCAGGCGTGGCCATGGACTACGTTCTGAAGAACAGCTTCAGCGAGGAGGCTGGCGCCAGAGCCGGCTTCCCCAAGGTGGCCGTGGTCATCAGCACCGGGAGGTCCCAGGACTCCGTAGAGATCCAGGCCAGAAAGCTACGCAGCGCAGGGGTGGAGGTCTTCGTCCTGGGTGAGCTTCACCACGAGAGAGAGAGAGAGAGGGAGGGAGAGAGAGAGCGAGAGAGAGAGAACCTGACCGCCAATCTTTTTATGCATTTCGTCCGCGCTTGTCGCAAGAAACAATTGCCAGGTTGTATTTGGATATCCCTTGATCACAGATACCGTCTCAAGGGGCATCAGACCCATATGCTATAAACCCCAACCTGACCCTAAAGCCCTCTGAAGGTGGGGGAACCCTGAACTCCCCAAGCCCAGAGGGGAGAGACCCTGAGGAGGAACTTAACTATCCACTAAAAGTACTTCTTTAAATGAGCTACCAGGGACATTACTGGTACATGTACATCTGCTGCCAGCAGGACAGCCATGAATACTTGTTTGTCTCGAGTGCAGCAGAACCGCACTCAGCGGCTGATAATAAAATTGCACCTAAGTGGAACCATATTGAATCAGTAAGTCCTATTTTATTGATCTCAAGCGGCACCCAAAAGTGTACCCAGCAGTTAACGCTTCACTGCCCCCACCACCGCTGGACTCCAACCCAAGAAACACAAGCTGGGGGCTCACGCCTTCAACACAGCTGGCCACGGTTTCCTGATGTTTCCTGATGTTTCCTGACGTGCCAATGTGGAAAGTCCTCCGCTTGGGATCGTCTGGGGCCAGAGCAAAGTCCCGGCCCAGCCTCCAGGCCTCGCTGGAGGCTGGGCCGGAAGCCCTGGGTGGCTAGGGGCCGTCGCCGCGCCGCTCTGACCCCCAGCACGCGTCCCCCTGGGCGGGGGCAGCTCTGGAGCTGGGATGCTTTCCTTGTTTCGTTTTTTTAATTCGATTTGACTTCAAGGCGTGCGTTGTAATGAGACGTTTGTTTGATCCGTGCTCTCTCCAGGGATCAAAGAGGCAGACGCGGAGGAGATGGCGTTAATGGCTTCCACACCGCACAGAAGCCACGTCTACTCCGTGGCCGACGTTCAGCAGATCAGGGGCGTCCACAAAGCGCTCGTCACCCAAGTGTGCGCGGGCGTCGACGACCAGCTCAGCTCTCTCGTCAGCGGGGAGGAAGGTGAGAGACGCACTTGGACCGTCTGCTTCAGCTTTGCGTGACGGCCTCAGAAAAACAAGCGTGCTTCAAACGCTACGCGGCACTTGAGTCATGCCTATCGTTGTCTGTTGTATAGTCTGCTGTCTGTCCTATGTCTATTGACCTCCCTCACTCTCCATGTGAGGTCCTGTGTTTTTCCATGTGTTTTCATCCCTTTATTCCATCCACAACACCCTGTAGCCCCCACCCACCCACCCACCCACACACACGCACACGCACGCACACGCACACGCACATGCACACTCACACACACACGCACGCACACACGCACACACACACACGCACGTACACACACACAGACACAAACACACGCACACACACACATCATAACATCTCCTGAGCTCTCCCTTCCTTGGCAACGCTGGGTCTGACTCGTGGTTCTTTCCCTAGTGGTGGAGCCAGCCAATAACCTTCAGGTGCTGGAGTTCGCCTCCACGTCCATGCGGCTGTCGTGGGACCCGTCCTTCGGAGAGGTTTCCGGGTACAAGATCCAGATCGTCCCCATGATCTCGGGCCCCAAGCGCCAGGAGCTGTACGTGGGCCACTCGCAGACCTCCCTGCTGGTCCGGGACCTGGCCCCGGAGACCCAGTACCAGATCAGCGTGTTCGCCCTCAACGGCCTCACGCCCAGCGAGCCCGTCACCACCATGGGGAAGACCGAGTCCGTTCAGGTGTCCTTAGGTTAGTACGCCCTCTTTCCCCTTAGTGACCTTCATCTAAAACTCCTCTTTCCCCTTAGTGACCTTCATCTAAAACTCCTCTTTCCCCTTAGTGACCTTCATCTAAAACTCCTCTTTCCCCTTAGTGACCTTCATCTAAAACTCCTCTTTCCCCTTAGTGACCTTCATCTAAAACTCCTCTTTCCCCTTAGTGACCTTCATCTAAAACTCCTCTAAAACTCCTCTTTCCCCTTAGTGAGCTTCATCTAAAACCCCTCTTTCCCCTTAGTGACCTTCATCTAAAACTCCTCTTTCCCCTTAGTGACCTTCATCTAAAACTTCTCTTTCCCCTTAGTGACCTTCATCTAAAACTCCTCTTTCCCCTTAGCGACCTTCATCTCTTTCCCCTTAGTGACCATCATTTATCAGTGCAATCTTGTCCTATCGTAACTCGATGACGACGGGCGATGGGCTTTGTTTTGCAAACAAATGACCAAAAGGATTGCGTCCCCCGCGCTGCAGAGTGCTCCCTGGGAGTGGACGTGCAGGCGGACGTGGTCCTGCTGGTGGACGGCTCGTACAGCATCGGCCTGGCCAACTTCGCCAAGGTGCGGGCTTTCCTGGAGGTGCTGGTGAAGAGCTTCGACATCGGCGCCACCAAAGTGCAGATCAGCCTGGTGCAGTACAGCCGCGACCCGCACACCGAGTTCCACCTGAACACGCACCGCGACCTGGACAAGGTGGTCAACGCGGTCAGGACCTTCCCCTACCGCGGCGGCTCCACCAACACGGGCCGGGCCATGACCTACGTCCGGGAGAAGATCTTCCTGCCCGCCCGAGGGGCGCGAGCCAGCGTGCCCCGGGTCGCCATCCTCATCACGGACGGGAAGTCCTCGGACGCCTTCAAGGAGCCCGCCACGCGGCTGAGGAACGCCGACGTGGAGATCTTCGCGGTGGGCGTGAAGGAGGCGGTGCGGTCGGAGCTGGTGGCCATCGCCAACACCCCCGCCGACACACACGTGTACACGGTGGACGACTTCGACGCCTTCCAGAGGATCTCCAAGGAGCTCACACAGTCCATCTGCCTGAGGATCGAGCAGGAGCTCCGCAACATTCAAAAGAGAAGTGAGTCCTCTGATTGGTCGCGGCTGCTGTTGGGTTGTGACGCTCAGGTTCTACAAAGTAAAAGTCCTCCCTGGTGTTGTGATGAACTGATGATGGAAATGTAATGTTTTGTGGTTGGCGTAATCACATGGCAGAGCTTTAACCTTTTCTTTACCCTTAAAGTTAAAGGAGGCAGTCTTGATTAACAAGCCAGAGTTAGTTAGATGTTGAAACTGTCCAACCCACAGCCTCCCCTCAGGCCTCCCTCCAAAACCACTCCCCAAAAACCCGTGACTAGCTGGCTAAGTTTATTACTAGGTCTGTCTAGCCTTGTGGAAGACCCCGGATGTCTTTTGATTATTTGATTAAAACCTTGATACCAATGGCCTGAAATTAGAATGAATTACTCCGACATATTAAGTCCTTATTTATAGGTGAATATTTCAGAAAACCTCTTCTCATTGATTGCTGTTCACGGACTTTGACTGAAATGAATTTGAAGTACTGTTCAACTAATTGAACAGCTCCCTATAAGATGATGATGACCAGTAGTACCTCCAAGATGTAATGGTCTCAGAGCTGTGAGATGTGTTTTAAAGTTACGTTTGTGTCACTTCGTCGTAGCGCTCGCCCCAGACAAACCCTGTTGTCTTTATTTCGTTCGTCTTCGTGTGTGTCGTCAGTGTGTTCCACACATGTCCTGTGATCTCCCCGGACCAGACAGAGGTTTGCATGCGGAAGGAAACCTCAAACCGGGTCCCACGCTTGGCTCTACTGGCGGCTGCTTGTTTTCAGCTAGCCTGGAGCACCGGGAGGGCGGGGTTAAACACATCCCGTACATTTCATTTGGTTCCCACAGATCCGTTTCGTCGCCAGATTTCAGTTGGGTTCCACAGATTTCAGTTGGGTTCCACAGATTTCAGTTGGGTTCCACAGATTTCAGTTGGGTTCCACAGATTTCAGTTGGGTTCCACAGATTTCAGTTGGGTTCCTCAGTTGGGTTCCACAGATTTCAGTTTGGTCCACAGATGCTCACTCCAACTCTGTATTCCATGGGCAGAAGAAGTATTCAGGGCTTTGTCCCTGACGGTGTGTGATGCAACGTTTGTTGTCTGGATGATATAATCCTATATTATAATTGTATTATTATTTGGGAGTGAAGAGCATCTTCTGAGGACCACCTTCCACACCCACCTGACCCAGCGTTCCCATTGGTCCCCGGGTTGAGGGGCCTCTGTTCCAGACCCTCGCCACTCCCTGTCAATCCCAGCCAAACCCTGCCCCCTCCCGAGACCTATGACATCACTCTCAGGACATAATAAATACGGTCTCCAAGAAAGCAGAGATCTGTGAAAAATGGTGTTCCATTCTTCTTCCCCCTTTTTTTTCCATTAGCATTGGCAGGCCGTCGTGAGAAAGATCCCTAGTTTTCCAGTTGAGCCTCGTTAGACCACCGGAATTCACCACGCTCCATGCAACACGTTTGGAGCACCTAGAGCCTGCTCTGTGGTCATTGGACGATGCCGTCCTTCTGGTCTGAAGCGGTTTGGACGTTTAAAAGAGTCTCGTGAAGCGTCCATGCGTGGCTTTGACCCAATAAGAAAAAATAAACTGCAGTGAAACGTTGTCAAACCGTCGGATTTAAAACCATCAGCCATAATAAGAACACTGTAACCGTACAATGCCGGTCAAAACGCAGGATGTCATGTTCCTGGAGATACCTTTCAGGCGGTTTGTGTCGCGTGTCACTGGCTAGAATCTGGGTTCTTCTGGTTTTTCCTCTGGGGATCCAGTAGATACGTTTAGCATGTCAGGGGGTCCCAACAGCACAGGAAACCCAGACTCTGTGTTCATTTCGCCACGGCTGATAAGAGGCTCAGGGGTTCTGTGTGGTCCTCCAACTGGGTCCTGGCCCCTAGTTGAAGGAGCGCTTGTCTGGAGTAACCTGCACCTCCTCCCCTCTCCTCCACCTCCTCCCCTCTCCTCCAGAGTCACCTGCACCTCCTCCCCTCTCCTCCACCTCCTCCCCTCTCCTCCACCTCCTCCCCTCTCCTCCACAGTAACCTGCACCTCCTCCCCTCTCCTCCCCTCTCCTCCCCTCTCCTCCCCTCTCCTCCAGAGTAACCTGCACCTCCTCCCCTCTCGTCCAGAGTAACCTCCACCTCCTCCCCTCTCCTCCACCTCCTCCCTTCTCCTCCAGAGTAACCTCCACCTCCTCCCCTCTCCTCCACCTCCTCCCCTCTCCTCCAGAGTAACCTGCACCTCCTCCCCTCTCCTCCAGAGTAACCTCCGCCTCCTCCCCTCTCCTCCACCTCCTCGCCTCTCCTCCACCTCCTCCCATCTCCTCCACAGTAACCTCCACCTCCTCCCATCTCCTCCACCTCCTCCCCCCTCCTCCACAGTAACCTGCACCTCCTCCCCTCTCCTCCAGAGTAACCTCCTCCCCTCTCCTCCACCTCCTCCCCTCTCCTCCAGAGTAACCTGCACCTCCTCCCCTCTCCTCCAGAGTAACCTCCGCCTCCTCCCCTCTCCTCCACCTCCTCCCCTCTCCTCCAGAGTAACCTGCACCTCCTCCCCTCTCCTCCAGAGTAACCTCCACCTCCTCCCCTCTCCTCCACCTCCTCCCTTCTCCTCCAGAGTAACCTACACCTCCTCCCCTCTCCTCCACCTCCTCCCCTCTCCTCCAGAGTAACCTGCACCTCCTCCCCTCTCCTCCAGAGTAACCTCTGCCTCCTCCCCTCTCCTCCACCTCCTCGCCTCTCCTCCACCTCCTCCCATCTCCTCCACAGTAACCTTAACCTCCTCCCATCTCCTCCCCCTCCTCCCCCCTCCTCCACAGTAACCTGCACCTCCTCCCCTCTCCTCCAGAGTAACCTCCACCTCCTCCCCTCTCCTCCACCTCCTCCCCTCTCCTCCAGAGTAACCTCCACCTCCTCCCCTCTCCTCCAGAGTAACCTCCACCTCCTCCCCTCTCCTCCACCTCCTCCCCTCTCCTCCAGACCTCCTGCCCCCCAGGTCCCTGACCTTCTCCGAGGTGGGCACCAGGAGCTTCCGGGCCACGTGGGCCACGGACACGCCCAGCGTTGAGTCCTACCTGGTCCAGTTCCGGCCCGCCAACAACACCGACGAACACTTCGTGTCCGTCTCCGTCCCGGGGGACACCCTGACCAGCGTCCTCCCCCACCTCACCCCCAACACCCGCTACGAGGTCAACGTCCTGGCCCAGTACGACCGGGGAGAGAGCTTCCCTGTGTCCGGGTACGAGACCACACTGGAAGGTCAGTTGGACACCCCAGAATCTGCACTGTTTTACAATCCTTCACGTCTTGGTCCCAAGCCAGGGGTCCAGGACCTCTTGGGACCAAGCCAGGGGTCCAGGACCTCTTGGGACCAAGCCAGGGGTCCAGGACCTCTTGGGACCAAGCCAGGGGTCCAGGACCTCTTGGGACCAAGCCAGGGGTCCAGGACCTCTTAGGACCAAGCCAGGGGTCCAGGACCTCTTGGTCCCAAGCCAGGGGTCCAGGACCTCTTGGGACCATGCCAGGGGTCCAGGACCTCTTGGGACCAAGCCAGGGGTCCAGGACCTCTTAGGACCAAGCCAGGGGTCCAGGACCTCTTAGGACCAAGCCAGGGGTCCAGGACCTCTTGGGACCAAGCCAGGGGTCCAGGACCTCCAGGACCTCTTGGTCCCAAGCCAGGGGTCCAGGACCTCTTGGGATGAGTCCAACGCCAGGAGTCGCTGGATCTCGTTAGATGAACAGACAGGCACTGATGGAGCGCAAAACAATCAGGCCACTCTAATTCCACAGCTAATCCTAATCCTAATATGAAGCAGGATACCGTCGCAATACTGCTTCCTACTTCATCCCTAATTCCTGCTTCATAATTCATTCCTAATTTCTTATTCCTGCTCCCTAATGCCTGCTTCCTCCCTCCTAATCCTTCTCCCCCGTGTTCCAGAGCAAGGACCCGTTCGCGGCCTGAAGGTCTCGGACGAGACGACGGACAGCTTCCGGGTGTCATGGTTACCGGCGCCGGGCGCGGTGCTCCGGTACCGGCTGTCCTACGAGGCGACGCGCGGCGACGGCGCCCGGCTGGAGACGGCCGTCCCCGGGGGGCACACCGCCGGCGTGCTGCGCCGCCTGCTGCCGCAGACCACGTACCGTGTGACCGTCACCCCGGAGTACGGGTCCGCCGACGGGCCCGCGGGCCAGACCCACGGCACCACCAAGGAAGGTGGGTGGAGCTCAGGGGGGGAACGGGCGTAGCGACATGAATGCGCCGTCGGCGGAGGACCACCGGCCGGTCTCGCCGGCCCAGCGCACGCCGCGTCACAAAACCAGCGCACGCCGCGTCACAAAACCAGCGCACGCCGCGTCACAAAACCAGCGCACGCCGCGTCACAAAACCAGCGCACGCCGCGTCACAAAACCAGCGCACGCCGCGTCACAAAACCAGCGCACGCCGCGTCACAAAACCAGCGCACGCCGCGTCACAAAACCAGCGCACGCCGCGTCACAAAACCAGCGCACGCCGCGTCACAAAACCAGCGCACGCCGCGTCACAAAACCAGTGCAGCCGTAAATCGACGGAGAAAGGGATAATAGTTAGAAACACGCTTGGCTGCATACTTTGCATGAATGAAGTGTGTGTGTGTGTGTGTGCATGTGTGTGCGTGTGCATGTGTGTGTGTGTGCGTGTGTGTGTCCGTGTGTGTGTGTGTGCGTGTGCGTGTGCGTGTGCGTGTGCGGGTGCGTGTGTGTGTGTGTGTGTGTGTGTGTGTGTGTGTGTGCGTGTGTGTGTGTGTGTGTGTGTGTGTGGGGGGGGGGGGGGGGGCATCTTTAAAATGTTTTAAAGATGCCCTTTTTACTTTCTCAATGACAGTCCTGACTGAACCTAAAGTATCTCAGCCTGTCTCGGACAGACTCCTGATCCAAGCCATGGATTTTCCTGGAGAAGATTTAAGAATAACATACTTGTTATTCATTTATTCTTTTCTTTATTTTGCTTGAGGAGAAAAACGTCTCCCTGCGTTGGTCTTTGATCTGTGATGCAGCTGCCTGTCAGATGAGCTGGCGTTTTGACTTTTTTTGGGCCTTGGTTTTTCCTGACAGTGCTGTTTCCATTATAATGTTTACTGTGCCATGACTGCGTCCCAGAAGTATGTATTGCTGCAACACCGCGGGTTCAGCAGGGATCGCTGTTTAGCTCGCAGGCTTTCCACGCCGTCTCAGCGCCGGGACCACAGAGCGTCGGTAATATTAGCTACTGGGAATTGTTTGACTTGGCCGTATTCACGTCTCCGTTTTTTGTACCCAAAAGTCTCCTACTCGTACTTTGAAGGGGAAAAAAAGAACATGTTTCCAACCGAAGTCCATTCAACGGTTTGTCTTTCCATGCTGAGGTTGAGGCTGTCTTCTGAATTTCATTAAGAAAAATGGAACAGCGCTGATTTTATGCAGTGGAACTGCTGGTTCAGCAGGATCCACTAGAACTATCAAGAACCATCTAGAACTTCAGTGGTTTGCTCAAAGGCTCCTGGGAAGGGAATGGAGAAGGAACTGATATTGGCTCTCCCTCCCTCCCATTCATAACACTTGTCAATCAGGAGGCTAAGCTAAGCCTTTATGAGTCCCAGATGGGGAACTTGGTGTGTTGAGTAGAAACCGAGATCGCCCCAACCACCATGTCATCATCGCTTCACAGCCAATCAGAAACAGAAGTCGCAATAACATGTTTTACCAGAGTTTTTGAAAGTTTTTTTTTTAGTTGAGCTACTTAAATCCTTCTTCACATCAAGGGTCAGGTGTATATATATACATATGTATATGTATATATATATATATATATATATATATATATATATATATATATACATATACATATACATATAGCTAGCATATGCTCTGTTTGTACATGAAGGGACGTTTACCCTTCCACATTGTTTTAGTCATAAATGCGCCGTCAGATATCTGTAGTTGACGAGTCGCCAATCTCCTGTCAGTCGCTTTGGATGACATCACCGCGGACACGACGACATGCTCATCCCCCCTCCCCCCTCTGACCCCCCCCCCCCCCTCCCCCCCCAGCCAGGGGCTCTCCCCGGGACCTGCGGGTGTCCGACGAGACCACGTCCACCATGAGGCTGGGCTGGGCCCCGGCGCCGGGGAACGTGCTCCAGTACCGCGTCGCCTTCCGGCCCGCGGCAGGGGGGCCCCGCAAGGAGGTGTCGGTGAAGGGCGAGACCACCGGCCTGGTCCTGAAGAACCTGCGTCCCGGGACGGAGTACGAGGTGTCGGTCCGAGCCCGCTACCCCACGGGCCTGGGAGACCCCCTGGAGGGCCGCGGGACCACCCTGGAAGGTAGGCTGGTTCTAGACCAGGACCCTGGTTCTGGACCAGGACCTTGGTTCTGGACCAGGACCTTGGTTCTGGACCAGGACCTTGGTTCTGGACCAGGACCTTGGTTCTGGACCAGGACCTTGGTTCTGGACCAGGACCTTGGTTCTAGACCAGGACCTTGGTTCTAAACCAGGACCTTGGTTATGGTACTGAGGGTGGCTGAAATAGAGTAACCCGTAATACAACCACGGTGTCATTTATGAAACTAAACCAAAGCTGTTGTTCAGATGAGGAAAAGAGTGTGTTATCTCTGAAGACCCAAAAACCGCCGGTCCATGTGCAACAGTTGGCCATCGCTAATGCAGAGGTGTGCAAACCTTTGTTCAAAATGACTTGACGTAGACTCCACCCTTTTACCTTACCTGAACTCCACCCCCTTCCCTACTCCCTGCCCCTCCCACACGCCGCTCCCAGCCCGATACAACCAGATGCCTGCAGCGCTCGCTGCTCCACACAGCGGCACGCTGCTCCACACAGCGGCGAGCTGCACCGATCACTGGGCCCTTTAGTGCCATGATTTCGCCGCATTGTTTGTTGACCGACGTTGTTCGATTACAGTGCAGCTTTTTTTATTTTCTTTTATCGGGCCTGCGTGACCAAAGCTAATGTTTAATGTTACTCTTTCGTTGAAGTGAGTTTACATACTGTGTTATGTCATCTGGAACAGACCCACGTTAGAAGTGGAGTCCTCAAAACCATCAGGACGCGCCCCGTGCCAGAGGCCCCATAACATGTTGCATTAACTAGTTTGAGAGCCAACCGTTTTACAAGAAGACTTCAACGGATAGCAACGGTTAGCTTGCTATCCGTTGAGTGTGAACGTGAGATGGTTAGAGTGACATAGAGTGAAGATGGTTAGAGTGACATAGAGTGAAGATGGTTAGAGTGACATAGAGTGAAGATGGTTAGAGTGACATAGAGTGAAGATGGTTAGAGTGACATAGAGTGAAGATGGTTAGAGTGACATAGAGTGAAGATGGTTAGAGTGACATAGAGTGAAGATGGTTAGAGTGACATAGAGTGAAGATGGTTAGAGTGACATAGAGTGAAGATGGTTAGGAGTGATATAGAGTGAAGATGGTTAGAGTGACATAGAGTGAAGATGGTTAGAGTGACATAGAGTGAAGATGGTTAGAGTGACATAGAGTGAAGATGGTTAGAGTGACATAGAGTGAAGATGGTTAGGAGTGATATAGAGTGAAGATGGTTAGAGTGACATAGAGTGAAGATGGTTAGAGTGACATAGAGTGAAGATGGTTAGAGTGACATAGAGTGAAGATGGTTAGGAGTGACATAGAGTGAAGATGGTTAGGAGTGACATAGAGTGAAGATGGTTAGAGTGACATAGAGTGAAGATGGTTAGAGTGACATAGAGTGAAGATGGTTAGGAGTGACATAGAGTGAAGATGGTTAGGAGTGACATAGAGTGAAGATGGTTAGAGTGACATAGAGTGAAGATGGTTAGAGTGACATAGAGTGAAGATGGTTAGAGTGACATAGAGTGAAGATGGTTAGAGTGACATAGAATGAAGATGGTTAGAGTGACATAGAGTGAAGATGGTTAGAGTGACATAGAGTGAAGATGGTTAGGAGTGACATAGAGTGAAGATGGTTAGGAGTGACATAGAGTGAACATGGTTTAGAGTGACATAGAGTGAAGATGGTTAGAGTGACATAGAGTGAAGATGGTTAGAGTGACATAGAGTGAAGATGGTTAGAGTGACATAGAGTGAAGATGGTTAGAGTGACATAGAGTGAAGATGGTTAGGAGTGACATAGAGTGAAGATGGTTAGGAGTGACATAGAGTGAAGATGGTTAGGAGTGACATAGAGTGAAGATGGTTAGAGTGACATAGAGTGAAGATGGTTAGAGTGACATAGAGTGAAGATGGTTAGGAGTGACATAGAGTGAAGATGGTTAGAGTGACAGAGTGAAGATGGTTAGAGTGACATAGAGTGAAGATGGTTAGAGTGACATAGAGTGAAGATGGTTAGAGTGACATAGAGTGAAGATGGTTAGAGTGACATAGAGTGAAGATGGTTAGGAGTGACATAGAGTGAAGATGGTTAGGAGTGACATAGAGTGAAGATGGTTAGAGTGACATAGAGTGAAGATGGTTAGAGTGACATAGAGTGAAGATGGTTAGAGTGACATAGAGTGAAGATGGTTAGGAGTGACATAGAGTGAAGATGGTTAGGAGTGACATAGAGTGAAGATGGTTAGGAGTGACATAGAGTGAAGATGGTTAGAGTGACATAGAGTGAAGATGGTTAGAGTGACATAGAGTGAAGATGGTTAGGAGTGACATAGAGTGAAGATGGTTAGAGTGACAGAGTGAAGATGGTTAGAGTGACAGAGTGAAGATGGTTAGGAGTGACATAGAGTGAAGAGACAAGAGACACTGAAGCGAAGAGAGAGTGAGACGAAAGTGAGCAGGGCAGACAGAGAGATGTGGAGATAAGACCGAGGGAGAGATAGTATGTGCATTTGTTCAGAGAGAGCTAGAGAGAGGGGGAGAGAGGGAGAGCGAGGGAGAGAGGGAGAGAGAGAGAGAGAGAGAGAGAAAAAGTGTGCATGTTTAGAGAGAGAGAGAGAGAGTGTGTATATGTTCAGAGAGAGAGAGAGATTGCATGTTTAGAGAGAGAGAGTGAGTATGTTTAGAGAAATGGAGGGAGAGAGGCAGTACCGTTTCAACAGAGCTTCAGCATTTTGAGAGTGAAGTGATTGTGTTTTTGCCTCAGGGTCAAACTGTTTCACCCCGGCGACTCCTGGTAAAATGCTGCTCCCTAGCACTTAGCTGACGGCCCAGACATTTATTTAAGAAATATTTGTTTGTCATATTTGTTGAAATCGACACACAAATCTGGTGTCTGTTGCTGTCGAAGGTCTGTGCTAAGCCAGTACGATCTTTTCACTGGGCCCGAGTCAAGTGATTGGATGGCCTACACGCCCGTCCACCTGGTCTAAGTGCGCGTGACCGGACGGAGGCCTGAAGGGGGGGCTGGAACATGTTCGGTAGGACAGTTACAAAGCCCATCTTACTCTGGCGTGTTTGTCCAGAGTGCCTGCCCGAGCGTCAAGCCTCGATACCACAGGGGCCACCATGTCGCAGTGCTCTGGGGTAAGAGCTTCAGACGGATGGAGCGAGCGCGAACTTTGAGGTTTTCTCCGTGTCAGCATTTATCGCCCGACCAGCGGGGGATACATAATAATAATAATAATAATAATAATAATAATAATGTTAAACCGCTCAGGACCAGTGTCCATCACGGAGAAGAAAGAACTGTGTCTCAAGATGGATGACCGCCCTGCGTTTGAAATAACAGTGGAGCAGTCGTTGGTTGGATGACCCCACTTGACCCTTTGCAGCCTTTTGAACACCCCCCCCCCACCCCCCGTCGTCAAGAGGAAAACCTCAAGTAAACCGACGACCTCTCCAGAGGAGCTTTCTCTGAGGGCCTGTTTGGACGGGGCCTGGTTTACAGGCTTCCTCGGGACCCGCTGGGTTGAAACCCCCCGGGGGGGGGGGGGGGGGGGGTTTGCGTTTTCAGCCAACTGCCGTCGTGTTCGAGTCACGGCTCCTGCTCGCTAATTCACGACCTGCGGTCTCCAGCATGAGGGCCCCCCCCCCCACCCCCCACCCCCCACCCAAGGTCCGTTAAACATCCTCTAAGCTTTCACGAGAAAGAAAGACGACGGCGAAACCTTTTAGGTTAAAGGGGGGAGAAGAGAACTTCCAACCACAGGCCGGCTTAAGCGTCTTACCAGTGATTACCCAGAATGCCCCCTAGTCCTGGTCCTTATTGGTGCAGAGCCGCCCCTGGCGTCACTCAAAACATTCCATCCATCATGTATTGTTTTGGCGACAGGGCGTTGACAGCACCAATATAGACTTCCAGCTGAAAAACAGGTTTCACCAGAGGGTGTTGAATCGAAAACAGGAAGTCATGCAGCAACGATAACATCGGAACAGTGTGGTTTGTGCGTGCGGTGTGAATACCGTGAAGTATGGGTTACATGTACTATATTCAAAGTGGTTTATTGGTCACACCACGGGGCTTAGGAGCAGACAACAGAAGAATTCCCAGAAGTCCTTTCACCGTCTCCTTTCGAACAAACGGATTGATTTGATCTGCCGTTGTTGCTCTCCAAAGCTCACGACGTGTGAACATAAGCTAGATTGTTTGTAGATGGTGGGTACCCCCAAAACCTCCGACGCCCTTATCCCCTGCTGTGGGTTGAAGGAGAGAAGGACTGACTGTAACTTTGATATCATTCAGCATCGGCTTCCGTCCCAAGTGACTTCAGAGCGACAGTGGCTTCAGAGGCAGGTCGCTAATGACCAGTAGAATGGGACCACAGTTGGGGTATCGACCCTCGGTTCCCCCAAGGCATGTCTCCCGGGTGTTCATCGCACTAGCGGGTGGGGGGGGGGGCACCCAAGCGAGACGGTTCTAAAGAGGAACGACCGCGGTGCTGGTTGCCAGGCAACGCCACAACAACAACAACAACAACAGCAGCTCGCGGTCAGGGCTCTGCTGAGCGTCAGCGTTGTCTCCTGTCGGCGAGCTGCCTTTTCCCCGCCGCTTGGCGAGGCGTCCGTAAAATCCTCGTCCTGCTGCTGCTGCTTTACATCAAGGGCCCCCCGCGGAGGGGGGGAGGCTCCCGGGAGAGGTCCTTAAGACCGGGGAGGAGTAGCCGTTCGGACCACCGACGGCCATTCAGTCTCGAGGCTGTGTATCTGCGGTGTCCACTTGACTTCCTGTCAAACAATCCCAAGAGTTTCGGTTCCAAGCGGTGGAGGGGCGTTGCACGGGGATCGTGAGGGAAGGGGGGCTGACGAACGGGGAGGGGTGAAAACGGGAGCCAAGCAAACGACCACGTCTCTGCAGAAACAGACGTCTTGAGCCATGCAGTTGTTGGCTGGCGACACTCTTGGATCCACTGTGTGCGGTAGATGGCGGGAGGGATGGACAGTTGGATGGACGGCTTGGAACTATCCGGTTGGACGCTTAGACAGACAGACAGACAGGCAGACAGCCAGACAGCCAGACAGACAGACAGACAGCCGGACGCACAGACACACAGCGCAGGAACAACACCTGAGTGGGTTTAAATTTAGCTTGGAGCCGTTCCGTTTGGCGGTCGCGCCGTCGGAAAAAAAACACCCCGATTTGAGCGTCTTGCGAGGGACGCACGGCGTTCCCTGCCAAATATCCCGCGCATGTCTGCTGAGGTCTGGTATTCCGGAGGGCTTCCAGACGCACGGCCGTCAGGAAGCAGAGCTGGTCGGACATCCGTCAACGCCTGGCGGTGTCTCCGCAGAGCGAAGGAATAACCCCGAGTGAGTTCGAGTGCGGTCCGGTGCTAAAAGGCCGCGTTTTAAAGAATACATTAGGTTAGACGGGGTCTGTTCGTTGCTGGCACGGCCCTTGGAAACACTGGCCCTGGAATTAGACGCAGGCTTTTTCTTTTTTTGTTGATCGGTGAAATTAAATCGGATGATTTCAAGGTCGCCTTGGCCTCTTTGGAAGGGCTTCAGAAACGTTTGCTAAAGTACCTCGCTCATCTCCCGCTCATCTCCCGCTCATCTCCCACTCATCTCCCACTCATCTCCCACTCAGCCGGCGAGGTGAACTGTCAGGGAACAGGCGCCAACGCGGCTTCAGATGACCCCAGGGTTGATAAGAAATGTAATCTTTGTTTTGGTGAGAAGGGAAAGAGAATGTTTGATTTGTATCATCCATCATTTTCATTTCCCCACATATTTCACGTCAACATAGTCAGTGGTATTGATTATATAGTATGCCATTTGGCGCACACTTTTGTCCAAAGCGTCTTGCAATACTGTGAGTGCATACAATATTTAGATGGAATGGGAATCAAACCCCTAACCCTAGCAGAGTTAATGCCTTGCTCTACCAGTTGACCTACACAGGGACTATAACCCCTAACCATGGCAGTGTTAATACCTTACTAGTATAAACTCAAAGTGTGAATGTAAGCATTACTCTGAGATAAACTCAGAGTGTGAACATAAACATCACTCTGATATAAACTCAGAGTGTGAACGTAAACATCACTCTGAGATAAACTCAGAGTGTGAACATAAACATCACTCTGATATAAACTCAGAGTGTGAAGGTAACCATTACTCTGAGATAAACTCAGAGTGTGAACATAAACATCACTCTGATATAAACTCAGAGTGTGAACATAAACATCACTCTGATATAAACTCAGAGTGTGAACATAAACATCACTCTGTTATTAACTCAGAGTGTGAACGTAAACATGACCAGCTGAGGAGTCCCGTGTCCGGCGAAGGTCTGGTGGCCGGTGGTCTAGAGGAGGCCGCAGGTCTCCGTTAGGTCCTCAGATCAGGGAGTTGGTCCGGGATCTGCTCCTGCTGCCGTCTGGTCCTCATCAGCTGGGAGTGAAGCTCAGCTTACGCAGTAAAACTTCTAGAACCTTCCAAAGTCCTCAACGTCTCCTGCTGTGTGTGTGTGTGTGTGTGTGTGTGTGTGTATGCGTGTGTGTGAGAAAAAGTGTTTGTGTGTGTGTGCGTGTGCGTGCGTGCGTGCATGAGTGTGGACTGGTGCATGCATAGCTGTGTGTCTGTGCAAGTATGAATGTGTGTGTGTGTGTATATGCGTGTGTGCACATGCATGGTATGTGTGTGTTTGTGAGTGTTGGTTTGTGTATGCATACGTGTGTGTGTGTGAGTGTGCGGGTGTGTATGTGTGTGCGTGCATGCACAAGCATGGTATGTGTGTGTTTGTGAGGGTTGGTTTGTGTATGCATACGTGTGTGCGTGTGTGCGCGAGTGTGTGTATGTGTGTGCGTGCGTGCATGTGCGTATCTAAGTGTGTGAGTGCCTTCTCATTGGAAGGACGATCGCTGTTGGAACGTGTCTCATCAGGAATAGCAGAGAGCTATTTATTTGTCTATTTCAGGAATGCTGGCTAAGGATCCAATAGGAACACATCTGGAGGGAGCAGGCTAAACAAATGGTGTGTCTCGGGATTGGCCGGTCAGATGCCTGTGTAGATCCCTGCAGTGTTATTTCTGGGGTGATGGGGATCAAGCAGAGCATATGTCTTGGCTTTGTAGTTGATTTGTGATGGACTGGACCTACAGGCCCGGTTCTCTTGCAGGCCTGGGGCCTAGCTCCTAGTTCAGGGATCTCTGTGGGGTCTCTTTGTTGTACCGTTACCCCCCCTGCGGTTCACTAACAGCTAATAGGCTTATGAGCTGAGACGCAGACCAGACTGTGGGCGTGCTGAGCTGTGACCTGATGTTGCTTTAGGTCATTTTTGTATTATTCAAATGGGAAAAAGATACTTATGCTTCTAAAACTGTGCTTTCCTACTCTATTGCTGACTTACATTTGGGATTTCCCAATGTGACAATTCTTGGCCGAGATCGATATTCAAAAGCAATTTTAGGCGGGTAATGATGCACTGTTGCCATGACGCTGTTGCCATGACATAAACTGTGGTTATTTTCACACACAAAGCACAGCTGCACGGGACATAGAACACTATGGGACTATGGGACTTAATGAAATGGCACAGTTAAAACCTAAGTGAGCTCGGGGCCCACACCCTGCACCGCCCGAGGGTCTGGCGAAGGTCCGGTGGTCTAGAGGAGGCCGCAGGTCTCCGTCAGGTCCTCAGATCAGGGAGTTGCGCCGGGATCTGCTCCTGCTGCCGCCTGGTGCTCAGATCAGGGAGTGAAGCTCGGCTAACGCAGTAAAACCCGAATGGGAAAGGGTGACTGAGCGCCATGTGTCCTAACGCCGCGTCTCCCGGTCCTCCTCAGAGACGAGTCCTCCCAGGGACCTGGTCACCGACGACGTGACCCAAACCAGCTTCTCCGCCTCCTGGACCCCGGCGACGGGCCCGGTCCGGGCGTACCGCGTGCTCTGGAAGTCCCTGCTCTCCCAGGAGACCGGGGAGAAGACCGTCCCCGGGGACCAGACCCAGACCCCCCTGGAGGGTCTGACCCCCGAGACCCTGTACCAGGTGTCGGTGGTGGCGGTGTACCCCCGCGGCGAGAGCCCCGCCCTCCTGGGACAGGAGACCACCGATGGTGAGTCAGTGTTAGTAGGAAGGGTCTTCATCAGAGGGACCCTCTGCCAGGGATTTAATCCTGGCGGGTCCAGACCCAAGAAGATGTTTGCGGACAAACTGGTTTTATTCGCGGTTTCGGTGCGATCACCGAACGTGCCGTTAGTTAAGACCAGTGGGGTCTCCGTGGAGACCAGTGGGGTCTCCATGGAGACGGGAAATCAGAATGCCGATTGTGGCAATGGAAATAATACAAACGTGGTGAAGTTAGGGTTTATTCAATTTCCCCGCGCTCGTGGCGTTTTAGTCTCGTCACCTCGCCAAACGTATTTTCTGCAAACAGGGGGAGAAGGTCCAGCCAGAACCACCCCAACAGACAGAGGCAGAAACCTTGGGAAGCGATACAAGGAGTGCATTAGATGCTAAATACATAATCTGGGATATTTCAAATGGCTCTTTGCCGGGCTTCCATAATTGTCTCCTGTCTTAAAGCGTCTAAATAATCAAATTCCAGAATTATCTGTGGATGAAGACCTTGGATTTATGGCCGTTAGAGACGTTAGATGTTTAGGGCTGAGCCTTCCCAGCACACTGGAACAAAAGCAGCCATAGTTTCCCAGCACTTTCACCTCGACATGAGGAGGACGAGTGTTGCAAGGACAAACCAATCAGGGGCCTCCTTTAGATGATGATGTCATTAATGTTAGACAAGAGAATTAACACATCTGTCAGAGCTTCCTGTGTGTCCTGCTACTGGGAGCGGAATCGTTCTACTGTGAGATCATGAGCGCTCCCATTGGCTCCGAGAGCAACACACACACACACACACACACACACACACACCTACACACACGCAGACTCAGACCATGACAAATGGCCATTTTAAACATCCCAATGACCAGGCCGTCTTAAAACGAGGCCTGTTTAACCCTACGTTCTCCAAATGCACACAGACGCGATAAGAAAAACCTCGTACACAAGACACGCGACGGATCGATAGGCGACACTTCGTCGAGGGGAGGAGTCACGCAGAAACGACGACAGCAAACGGCGTAGAAACCTCCGAGCCGCCGTCGCTGCATCCTCCTCCCCCCCCCCCCCCACCACCAACCCCCCTGCTTCCTGTCTCCTGCAGCGTCCGCGGCCGGCAAGGCGCTGAGCGTGACGGAGCAGACGGAGGACGCCATGCGCGTGACGTGGACGCCCGCGCCGGGCAGGGTGTCCCACTACCGGCTGAAGTACGTGCCCCGGGCGCCCGGCGGCCGCGCGGTGACGCTGAAGGCCCCGGGAACGCTCAGCTCCACGCTGATGAAACGCCTGCGCCCCGTGACCACCTACGACATCACGGTCCACCCCATGTACCGCCACGGGGAAGGCAAAGCAAGGCAAGGAGTAGGAACAACACGTACGTTGGTCCCGTTGTTCAGCCCTGTGAAGGACACACCTGCAGCACGCACACATCAGACTCAATGTATACCCTGATATCAATGCATACCCTGATATTAATATATACCCTGATATTAATGTATACCCTGATATTAATATATACCCTGATATCAATATATACCCTGATATCAATGTATACCCTGATATCAATGCATACCCTGATATTAATATATACCCTGATATTAATATATACCCTGATATTAATGTATACCCTGATATCAATATATACCCTGATATCAATGTATACCCTGATATGAATATATACCCTGATATCAATATATACCCTGATATAATGTATACCCTGAAATCAATATATACCCTGATATCAATGTATACCCTGATATCAATATATACCCTGATATCAATATATACCCTGATATCAATGTATACCCTGATATGAATATATACCCTGACATGAATATATACCCTGATATTAATGTATACCCTGAAATCAATATATACCCTGATATCAATGTATACCCTGATATCAATATATACCCTGATATCAATATATACCCTGATATCAATGTATACCCTGATATGAATATATACCCTGACATGAATATATACCCTGATATTAATGTATACCCTGAAATCAATATATACCCTGATATCAATGTATACCCTGATATGAATATATACCCTGATATCAATGTATACCCTGATATCAATGTATACCCTGATATCAATATATACCCTGATATCAATGTATACCCTGACATGAATATATACCCTGATATCAATGCATATCCTGATATCAATGTATACCCTGATATCAATGTATACCCTGATATCAATATATACCCTGATATCAATGCATACCCTGATATCAATGTATACCCTGATATCAATATATACCCTGATATCAATGTATACCCTGATATCAATATATACCCTGATATCAATGTATACCCTGACATGAATATATACCCTGATATCAATACATACCCTGATATCATGCCATTATAAGACGAGTGGGGAGTCTGAGAGCAAATCACTCAGAGCACAGAATCAAAATTGGAGCAACTACCATAAAATGCAGGGGACAGCAAAGTAAGAGTATCGTTGTAGCAATCAGAACAACAAGAAGCCCAGCTACATATCACCATGACGAACAAAGCAGTTCTTTTTGTCCTAGATTCTAATTGAGTTGGAGGGAGAGAGGGTGGTTTGGAGCATCCACCTTGGCTCATGCAGTGTGTAGAGTCCTCGAATTGAAAGGAAGAAAATGGCGCGTTTTCAATCATTTTCTTTTGGTTGACGTTCTCAATGAAACCACCAAAAAAAAAGCCAACATTTTGTCACGCATATCTCCGTTTGCACGCTACTTCCACGAACACACAGCATGTCACTGCTTTTTATTAGGCTTTTGATAAATTCCTCCAGGGTCAAAAAATCACATTATGGACTTAAAATTCTGGCGTGAGTGTCGAAAGCGAAACGGTCAAAACCTTCAGCCAAACCTCAGCTGTGTCGATTCTTTCCGACCCTTTGAAGGTTTCTCACTTTTTCCCCCCCTCCCGCCTTCTCCCCCCTGCAGTGTCTCCGTACAAGGCCCCTAGGAACCTGCAGACCTCGGAGCCCACCAAGACCAGCTTCAGGGTCTCATGGGACCCGGCCCCCGGGGACGTCAAGGGCTATAAGGTGACCTTCCACCCTATCGGCAACGACGTGGACCTGGGGGAGATGCTGGTGGGCCCCCACGATAACACCATCGTTCTGGAGGAGCTGAGGTGAGCTCCTGGTTGATGCTGGCTGTGTTCTGGAAGGACTGAAGTCCTAACGAACGACGGGGGGGGGGGGGGGGGGGGGGGTTGGCGGTGCTGCCGAGGCGAGGCCTGCTCACCGCAGCTCGTTATACATGCGTTCAAACACTAGCCAGTACGCATCCTCTATGTGTCGCCACACCACAGCATAGAGTCTGACGCAACAGTATAACCTCATGTTAGCTTTGTTCTTTAAAAACAGATCATGAGGAGAGATGATTGGGAGCAAGGTAGTGTGACAAAAATAACTGGGTTTGAGAACCGGCCGTTTCCACGGTCTAGCTGTAGGCATCCTAGAGCAAGATGACCTCTTAATGACCTGTAGGTGAATTCCCTGAAGGTCGCTTGGATGAACGCGTCTGCTAACTGAGTGAATTGTGAATTCCCACGAATCTCTTGGCTGAAATGTTTACGCTGCAACACAAATGATGTCCCAGACATACAAGGTGACCGGCGACTAACCTCTACACTTTCTCTTCAATTTTTGGGGCCGATTCCTTTAAATGAAGCATGGTCTGCACACATCCGTTGCTAAACGATGCTTGTCTGTCTGGCGGTTCTTCCAGGGCGGGGACTGAGTACTCCGTGGCGGTGTCCGGGGTGTTTGATAACGGAGTGAGTTTGCCTCTCGCAGGAGAGGAGAAGACCACCCTGGTGGACGTCACTGAGCCTCCTCTTTCCCAGGACAACTCTGGTAAGGTCTCCATCAACCGTCTGCTCCTGACCTAGTACACCATGAACCATCTGGTCCTGACCTAGTACACCATGAACCATCTGGTCCTGACCTAGTACACCATGAACCATCTGGTCCTGACCTAGTACACCATGAACCATCTGGTCCTGACCTAGTACACCATGAACCATCTGGTCCTGACCTAGTACACCATCAACCGTCTGCTCCTGACCTATAAACACCATAACATCTGGTCCTGACCTAGTACACCATGAACCATCTGGTCCTGACCTATAAACACCATAACATCTGGTCCTGACCTATAAACACCATAACATCTGGTCCTGACCTAGTACACCATGAACCATCTGGTCCTGACCTATAAACACCATAACATCTGGTCCTGACCTATAAACACCATAACATCTGGTCCTGACCTAGTACACCATGAACCATCTGGTCCTGACCTATAAACACCATAACATCTGGTCCTGACCTATAAACACCATAACATCTGGTCCTGACCTAGTACACCATAAACCATCTGGTCCTGACCTATAAACACCATAACATCTGGTCCTGACCTATAAACACCATAACATCTGGTCCTGACCTATAAACACCAGAACATCTGGTCCTGACCTAGTACACCATGAACCATCTGGTCCTGACCTATAAACACAATCTTAACATCTGGTAAAGACTTATATACACCATCTTAACACCTGGTAAAGATTTATAAACACCATCATAACATCTGGTAGTGATTTATAAACACCATAATAACCATAGTTTCTTATAATCATCATAATAACCAAGGGATAGTGTGTTATAACCATGGTAACATGTTTATTACTGTTTAGTCATGTCTTGAACATCATAACACTCCTTGTAAAGCCTATATTCATGTTGTCTCATAAACGTCATGAAACTCTTCAATACCAGCATCATACAGTAGCTCTGGTCTTTGGCCCTCCAGAAAAAAAACACATCCTTGGGACTAAATGCTCAACCCTAGACAAAAAAGTTTTCGTAGGCCTTTACTGAACATATGGCGTTGGCTAAATATTGACTTGACAGTCATCTTGCATGAGAGGCTTTTTCTCTGAAGCCCGGTCGGATTTGAGGCCGAGAAGAGTCAAAGTTAGAAACGACGGAAGCGTGGTTTCTAACTAAACTAGTGCAGCGAGTGGCGATGAGATTAACCGTTAACGGTCACCGAGCGAGTGACGCACACGCTGGCCAAACCGGCGATAACACAAATTCCACATCGTTCTTCAGAAACACAAATATCACTTTCCAAACGGTAGATTGTGCTCGTGTTAGCTCCCTGAAAGGTGAAGCGATGGGACTGTGTTGTTGATAGGAGCAACTCGTGGGATTCATTAGCGCTTTGCTGCATTCGCTGTGGGAAAAAACTACAATTCTGCCGGCCACTGCTGACTGACGTAATAACGCATACTAACATTTAGCGTGCGAGCCAAAAGGTTAAAATATTAGCTGTCAGATGGGATTAAATTCTCTGTCCCGTCGGAATTATACATCGAGTTCCCAGACACACTATTCTGATTAGCACTAATTGCTTTTAGCTGCTTGGCGATGGTTATTGATATCATATCTGGAACAAGTGAACGGATCTTTTGGTGTTTAGCAGACGCACAAGATGTCGACTCAATCAGGCCCACCGTTCCCTTTCTTCGCCATGTGTTTCGTATAACTGTACCCTAAAAGGTACCTGTTCATTGACTCCCCCGTGGGGTCTCACCTCTGAATCACAAACGTTGTTTTCGCTCAACACACACGGGAACGTTTCCCAGTGGATCTTTTTGCGTTTGTCCTCTTGAGAGGTGAAGGGCGAGGAAGCAGAGCACTGAGCCCCCAACACTGAAGACCCCCCATGTGTGTGTGTGTACATACACATAAACACACGCACACACACACACACACACACACACACACACACACACACACACACACACACACACACACACACACACACACACATACATATATATATGCTGTCACAGACACATTGAACTACATATACATAGTGTATATATACATACATGTTTACACACACACACAAACATGCACACATACAACACACATGCAACTACATACACACACACACACACACACACACACACATATACACACAGCCAAAGCCACACAGTATAGCTGTATGGTAAATACTGGCCACGCTAACCAAATTCCTCCCCTGCATGATAAATGATTGTACTACCAAGTCCCACTGTCCCAGCGGCGGGATGATGTACTGGTGCAACGTTTGGACCACAGTAGTCGCCCACCATAACTCCCAGTGCATTCCACTGGCCCCCCTTTCCCCCATCGCTGTTTACGCTCTCATAAATAAACACATGACGGACATGACATGAGATACACATTCACAAACACGACACAAACACAACACAAACACAATGTCAGCACCCTCCCCCTCTCGGTTGCCACGAAGCGCCTCTGAATCTGCTCCCTGGGAACGGACGATGACGTCCCGGCGCCACACAGAACCCCGGTGGGGGGGGGGGGGCAAACCACCAGAGGACTGCAGGGAACACCACCAACAAGGCTTTGGAAGCCCTTTCCAATACCTGTTCGAATGCTATTTAACACCAGCGTTGCGGGCACACTGGTAATGGACGAGCTAGGATCGTACTGGCGACACTCCCAACTCCCTGCCGCTCACGGCACCCAGCCAGCCGAGCTACGCCTAGGTCTCCCCAGCCAGCCGAGCTACGACCTGGTTACCCCAGCCAGCCGAGCTACGCTAGGTCTCCCCAGCCCAAGCCGAGCTACGCTAGGTTCCCCAAGCCAGCCGCCCCGAAGCTACGCTAGGTCCTACCCCAGCAGCCAAGCCGAGATACGCTAGGTCTCCCCAGCCAGCCGAGCTACGCTAGGTCTCCCCAGCCAGCCGAGCTACGCTAGGTCTCTCCAGCCAGCCGAGCTACGCTAGGTCGTCCCAGCCAGCCAGCCGAGCTACGCTAGGTCTCCCCAGCCAGCCAGCCGTGCTACGCTAGGTCGCGTCGCACACTTCACAGCCAGTCAGAGAGGACAGAACTCTGCTCTTGACTTTGATGCATTCTGAAAGTCTCCCGCCGACCAACTGGGAGACGCTCGATCACTGAGACACGCTCACACCGAGACTCTAATGTCATCATAAACCAAAGAACACTTGACAAATGTCGCTTTTTTGTATCCATATATCCATAGAGCCCCACAACAAATAAGACCCATGCAAAGTAAACATAATAATTCTTTCTCCTTCTCATGATCCCACGTTCAACTGGATGTCTTTTTAAGACTTCAAACCGCTCTTTGAAAACCCCCCTGGAAACGTGTCAGACGTCCACGGCCTCGCCTCGGACTCCTCAAGATGTTCGCCAGCTTGCTGGGCGTCGACGCGCTACAGCCAGCAGGCGGGTGTTCCCACGCTGGGGGGGGGGGGGGGGGGGGAGGCTAGAGCGGACGCCTGTGACGTCGTCGTCGTTGTTTGTTGATGGATGTTGTGATCCGAGGGAGATGAGCACATTGTTTACTCGCGGCGGTGGATCTCAGACACGCTGCGGTGGCCGTCCCCCGCCCCCCCCCCCCCCCCCCCCCCCCCCCCTCCGCCCGCCCACATCTGTTCCCCGTGGGATGAACAGTCTGCTTGTAACCCGCTGACATCCTGCTGTTCCAGGCTGAGGGTCGTTCTGTATCTTTATTAGTATCTAGAAACACGGGAAACACACACACACACACACACACACACACACACACACACACACACACAGAGTTCACAGGAACTCAAACATGTGTCCCTCTCACACACGTGAAGGCCGAGTGTGGGAGGGTTGGTGGAATCTCCCGTCTTTTCTAACCTGTTTTCAATTTGCAGACGTTTGAAGCTCTTGTTGCTCAGTGTCGTCGTCCCCCCCCCCCCCCCCCCCACTAGAGCAGCGGGGGGGGGGGGGAGGGGGGGTGACACGCAGAGCCTGGAGGAACCCGCTCCCAGCCCGGACTGGGCAGTAACCCCTCACAGGAAGTGCCTGTTACAGAGGAGGTCTGCGTCGAACACAACCAGAGAGAGAGAGCCTGGACGCTGGAACTATGTCCCGCCCTGCTGATGGGACGCCGGATCCAAAGATGTCGTTGTTTTACATGCGTGAATAATTGTGTGTGTGTGATGTATGTAAAGTTGTACACTCTGGCGTCCTGGCTCATTGTGTTTCCTTTTTGAATACGTGTGTGCGTGTCATTTCACTTACTACACTTCATGCAACACCCCCCGTTTCACCCCCCCCCCCCCCCCCCCCCACCCCGTACGCGCACGCCCTCCCCTTGCGCTCCCGGGGCCGGACCGTACCATCTGGGGCGCTGGGCGGGGGTGTAACGCTGCGCTCTGTGTCCCTGCGTGTGCAGATGCTAAGTGTAAGACCAATGCGAAGGCGGACATCATCCTGCTGGTGGACGGCTCCTGGAGCATCGGGCGGCTCAACTTCAAGACCATCCGCTCCTTCATCGGCCGCATGGTCGGGGTCTTCGACATCGGCCGGGATAAGGTCCAGATCGGTACTGTTACCACGACAACACTACCAACGCTACCACTACTGCAGCTACTGCTCCCGCTGCTGTTACCACGACAACACTACCAACGCTACCACTACTGCAGCTACTACTCCCACTACTGTTACCACGACAACACTACCAACACTACCACTACTGCAGCTACTGCTCCCGCTGCTGTTACCACGACAACACTACCAACGCTACCACTACTGCAGCTACTACTCCCACTACTGTTACCACGACAACACTACCACTACTGCAGCTACTGCTCCCACTACTGTTACCACGACAACACTACCACTACTGCAGCTACTGCTCCCGCTGCTGTTACCACGACAACACTACCAACGCTACCACTACTGCAGCTACTACTCCCACTACTGTTACCACGACAACACTACCAACACTACCACTACTGCAGCTACTGCTCCCGCTGCTGTTACCACGATAACACTACCAACGCTACCACTACTGCAGCTACTGCTCCTACTACTGTTACTACTACTAGCGCTTTGTGCTAATTAGCTGTGGCTTGCTAACTAGCGCTGGTGCTATCCCCGCAGGTCTGGCTCAGTACAGCGGAGACCCCAAGACCATGTGGCACCTGAACGAGCACCTCACCCGGGACAGCCTTCTGCAGGCCGTGGCCAACCTGCCCTACAAAGGAGGGAACACCATGACGGGTGAGTCCAGGGTCTACGGTCCAGTCTCTAGTCTAGGGTCCAGTCTCTAGTCTAGGGTCCAGTCTCTAGTCTAGGGTCCAGTCTCTAGTCTAGGGTCCAGTCTCTAGTCTAGGGTCCAGTAGAGTCTAGTCTCTAGTCTAGGGTCCAGTATGGTCAAGGGTCTAGTCTTGAAACGAATCTAGGATCCAGTGGAGTCTAGGGTCTGGTCTCTAGTCTAGGGTCCAGTAGAGTCTAGGGTCTGGTCTCTAGTCTAGGGTCCAGTAGAGTCTAGGGTCTGGTCTCTAGTCTAGGGTCCAGTAGAGTCTAGGGTCCAGTAGAGTCTAGGGTCTGGTCTCTAGTCTAGGGTCCAGTAGAGTCTAGTCTCTAGTCTAGGGTCCAGTATGGTCAAGGGTCTAGTCTAGAAACTAATCTAGGATCCAGTGGAGTCTAGGGTCTGGTCTCTAGTCTAGGGTCCAGTAGAGTCGAGGGTCTGGTCTCTAGTCTAGGGTCTAGTAGAGTCTAGGGTCTGGTCTCTAGTCCCGGGTCCAGTAGAGTCTAGGGTCTGGTCTCTAGTCTAGGGTCCAGTAGAGTCGAGGGTCTGGTCTCTAGTCTAGGGTCCAGTAGAGTCTAGGGTCTGGTCTCTAGTCTAGGGTCTAGTAGAGTCTAGGGTCTGGTCTCTAGTCCCGGGTCCAGTAGAGTCTAGGGTCTGGTCTCTAGTCTAGGGTCCAGTATTCGTGTCAGTGACACATGGAGTCCAGCTGTATCCTCTCAGCCGGACAGTCAGCATGTGTACCCCCCCCCCCCCCCCCCCCCCCCACCTGACGGTGAGCGTGTCTTCACAGGCATGGCGCTGAACTTCATCCTGAAGAACAACTTCAAAACCAACGTGGGGATGCGTCCGGAGGCGCGGAAGATCGGTGTGCTCATCACGGACGGAAAGTCCCAGGACGAGATCGTCTTCAGCTCCAAGGAGCTCCGGGACCAGGGGATAGAGCTCTACGCCATCGGTCGGTCCCGTCTCGGGAAGAAGCCTTGGCTTTCGGTCATCCCTGAAAGATAAAAAAAAAAAAAAAAAGACACAACGCACCGGACGTTGTTGTTGTTGTAATGATAATAATAACCGTGGCGATGACGTCTCCCCCCCCCCCCCCCCACCCCCCCCCCCCTCCTCCCCAGGCGTGAAGAACGCAGACGTGAACGAGCTGCGGTCCATCGCCTCCGAGCCGGAGTCCATCCACATGTACAACGTCAACGACTTCTCCTTCCTGCTGGACATCGTGGACGACCTGTCTGCCAACATCTGCAACAGCGTCAAGGGTCCAGGTAGGCACGGCAACGCCCCCGTGGTCGTCGTGACGATAACAATGGGCCATGGCCGACGTGGGAAATGTGTTTAGGGCCCCAACCGTTGGATGGGAACTTGTTTTGAGTTATTTATCACTTCGGTGGAGGGCAAAAGGTTGTGGGTTTCCATCCCCGTTTTCCGCACCCTAACCTGTGGGCATCCTGGGGGGCAAGATGACCCCCATCCCCTACCCGCTCCTTGATGACCTTTGACTGAATTAACCTTGTATTGCGTTGGATAAAAGCGTCTGCTAAAAATACTAAACACTATTATTATCATGTTCACAGAGAGCGGTCAGACGTTCACAGGTTCATTTTAACGTGCCGTGTTCACTGGTTTGCTCTTCCTCATGCATCACACGCCAGTGGAAGAAGCTTGTCCTCTTACTGGTCACCGTTGAAATGTCAAACCTAAATCATTTAGCCGCATTATCCCCCTGAATCCTTAATCCCGTGTTTCTTTTCTGTGCCCCGTATCTGAGAGACCTACGTGGTCGTGTGAGATAGCACTCGGATCGCAAATATTTAGTTCTGTTCTTGTTGGCGTTGAGTTCCTCGGCGTCTTTCTCAAGATAAATCAGTTGTTGTTTGAAATATCAGGGAGCCTCTCCAGCGATGTCCCTGCAGAGGGGGCAGGTCTACGTCATCCTCTTCTGTTTACCAGCGCTGCTCTTCACAGCGTATTAGCTCACTCACGGCCGCCGCCGCTGTTCAGAAGAAAGAGAGGAATCTAGGGCGAGAAAGGGGGAACTAGATGGCCGGATCACTTGTCTCTTCTCAGCTCTTTTCAGTTGCAAAAGCAGGGCTCAGCTCTGATCGTGTGTCCCCACAAACCACAGACCGGTCATGCTGTGCCATGTCCTCAGAACCCCAGAGAGGACAGGAGGGCATTATGAGTTCGGGTTTCGTCGGCGCTCCTGCCTCTTCAGAGACAGTATGAGGTCGCTCACAGCTGAAACTACTGCTTGTTTTGACCGGCGGTTGACCACCAGGACTTAAGAAAAACTAAGAGAGAGGGAAGGTGAGAGAATTGGTGCTGCTTCAGACTATGAGCTCACGCACAGCTGAAACCTCTGGCTGCTGGTTCCAGAACATGGACAACGCTCTCTAACTCAGAGGCCTGGAGAGGCTTTCCAACACCACGAGTACTGAAGGTCAACTGGCCTGCCAGCAAGAGACAAAAGGCTGCAACAAATATTGACCGCCTTGCTCAACTGCACGTTGGCAGGTGAGGGTTTCCAACTGGTGTCGATCACAGTAATAGGGGAGATTCAATGCTAGGAGATAGATGGCCCGTCTGGAGAGGAAATGAGCTACCGTTGAAGATAAAGTGTTGTGGATTTCAGAGAGCATTATATCTTTTGGTATGGTCTATCTCCAAATAAAACAGGGTTTTAGTGTGGGATGAAACGTTGGAAGGAAATCAGGATCTTTCCAGCTTGTCGGACGGCGCTAGCCAGCTGTGTGTTAGCATGCTACAGGGCTGTCAGTGTGAGCAGAAACATGCCACATGAAAGTATTGGTTGACATGTTATGCCTGCAAGCCCGCATCAAGTTAGCGTCAACACTAGCATTGTTTCAGCTGCGGAGGAAGTTCCTGTGATTAGATTTGGACTTCAGATGAACTGATCAAGAGATTGTTTTCTTTGAAATGCTTGGGTTTGCTCCGTTGAATGTGAAGTAATAATAAGAGGAAACGGTCGCCACTAGAACGACAGGCCGCCCAGGTCTGCGTTCAGCTGTTTATCTTTGGGATGAATCGCTAGCAGCTAATTAACGAATTCATTTGATTCGTTTAAAGTCGTGACGTCGTTGAGGTTCACGAACAACGGTGCGCGCAGAGAAGTCAAATCCCCCTCAACACCAAAAGGTTCTCCTCATGAAATGAAACGTTGAGTTGAGCCAGCAGGAGGGTTCAAACTCCAGCCAGCGTGTGCGGATGTTACGCTGCGGATTCTGCCTGACGTCCGCTGATTAATGAAGAGAAGCTCTGGGTGATTTGGCCACAGTAAAGAACCCGATGGAAAGAGTTTGTGTTGGACGACGTCTGTAAATCACGTCCCAGAGGAAATAAAACAAGTTATGTTAAAAGCCAGGCAGCCAAGTGCAGAATTTAGAGCGATGTTTCTTTAGAGCACTTTCTACCCTACTGTGGGGCCTGCAGGTCTTTTGGCCCATTGTATCTGAAGACCCTGGCCATGTCTTCTGTGTAGGAATATATACAATACATAGACAATACATACCTTGGCCTGACATTCGGTTTGAAGTAGGAAGAGAGACAGGAAGTGTGTTGAAAGATAGAGGAAATGAAATGCAGGTGGGAATCAAACTTGCAGCTTCTACAAGGTGTATCACCTACATGCCTGACAATATCTTCTGACTCAAGACCTACCCTGACCATATCTTCAGTCTGAAGACCTACGCTGAACATTTCTTCTGTCTGAAGACCTACCCTGACCATATCTTCAGTCTGAAGACCTACCCCTTGTGTGCGGACAGGACAGTGAAGACAGCAGGCTTGTAGTCTTCGTGTGTCTGTATGGACAGGACAGCGAAGACAGCAGGCTTGTAGTCTTCGTGTGTCTTCATGGACAGGACAGTGAAGACAGCAGGCTTGTAGTCTTCGTGTGTCTTCATGGACAGGACAGTGAAGACAGCAGGCTTGTAGTCTTCGTGTGTCTTCATGGACAGGACAGTGAAGACAGGAAGTGGTAGAGGACCAGAGTGGCGTGTGCAGGGAGAGAGGGAGGTGGTGTGGTGGGTGTGGAGAGGCTGACGGACTTGTCGGCTCATGTGGGACCCTCTCTCTTCTTGTAGCGGTGGACCTGGGCTCGCCCACCAACCTGGTGACCTCAGATGTCACCCAGTACTCGTTCCGGGCCAGATGGACCGCGCCCGAGGGCCATGTGGACAAGTACCACGTGAAGTACCAGGCGGTGAGAGGGGGACCCGCTCTGGAGGTGAGCACGCACGTACTCTGTCTCTCCCTCTGTCTCTCTGTCTCTCTCTCTCTCTCTGTCTCTGTCTGTCTGTCTGTCTGTCTGTCTCTCTCTCTCTGTCTGTCTGTCTGTCTGTCTGTCTCTGTCTCTGTCTCTGTCTCTCTCTGTCTGTCTGTCTGTCTGTCTGTCTGTCTGTCTCTGTCTCTGTCTCTGTCTCTGTCTCTCCCTCTGTCTCTCTGTCTCTCTCTCTCTCTCTCTCTGTCTGTCTGTCTGTCTGTCTGTCTGTCTGTCTCTGTCTCTGTCTCTGTCTCTGTCTCTGTGTCTCTGTCTCTGTCTCTGTCTTTCTCTCTATCTGTCTCTCTCTGTCTGTCTGTCTGTCTGTCTGTCTGTCTCTCTGTCTCTCTGTCTCTCTGTCTCTCTGTCTCTCTCTCTCTCTGTCCGTCTTTCTGACGGACAGAGAGAGAGAGAGAGAGAGAGAGAGAGAGAGAGAGAGAGAGAGAGAGAGAGAGAGAGCTAGAGGAAGTGACCCCGGTGATGGGGTGGTGAAGTCTGGATGCTAGTCCACTTCACCTCGTGCTAGTCACGTCTCGCTGGGTCTGCTGCGTCCACACGGTCCTGCCTGGCCCGGCTTCAGGTGGACGTGCAGGATTGTGGTTCTGGTTCATTCAGCCCTGTTCTCCCTTTGAAATGGAGTGGAGCACAGGCCAAGACAGGGGGTTTCCATTAGGTCCTCATGTGAGGGCATGCTGTTCTGTTGATGTCTTCACACAACTGCTGACCCTCTCTCTCTCTCTCTCTCTCTCTCTCTCTCTCTCTCTCTCTCTCTCTCTCTCTCTTCTCTCTCTCTCTCTCTTCCCTTTCTCCCCTCTCTCTCTCTCGATATTTCACCTGCTTCCATTTTATTTCGTTCCGCTCTGCCTGCGCAGAATGAGTGAATATTAGCGAACATTAAAACAGAGTCAACATTTGGAAGACAGGTCTACTGGTTGAGTCATCAGTGCTTCAGGCATCTCCTCCAGCTCCGGTCCACCGAGTCCACGCCACATTTTACATCCGCCTCAAGATCTCGTAAACCTTTCAGCAAAGTCTTTCCGAAGATCGCACCTCATCGGTGGGGAAAGACGATCCAAACCCAGGGCTTGAGGCGTAGTTGGTGACGAGCTACCGTCGCTAATGCCCCCGCGGCTAACGCTGCTAACGCCGCTAACGCCGCTAACGCCGCCCTCTCTCTCCCAGGTTACGGTGGACCAAACCTCCACCGTGCTGAGCGAGCTGACGCCGCTGACGGAGTACTCCGTCAGCGTGTACGCCGTGGGCGGCGACGTGACCAGCGAGCCGCTGACGGGATCCGAGACCACCCGTAAGTCTGCTCCTCCTCCTCCTCCTCCTCCTTCTCTGCACTCCTCCTCCTCCTCCTCCTCTGCGCTCCTCCTCTGCGCTCCTCCTCTGCGCTCCTCCTCTGCGCTCCTCCTCTGCGCTCCTCCTCTGCGCTCCTCTGCACTCCTCCTCCTCCTCCTCTGCGCTCCACCTCCTCCTCCTCCTCCTCCTCTGCGCTCCTCCTCCTCCTCTGCGCTCCACCTCCTCCTCCTCCTCTGCACTCCTCCTCCTCCTCCTCTGCGCTCCACCTCCTCCTCCTTCTCCTCCTCTGCGCTCCACCTCCTCCTCCTTCTCCTCCTCCTCTGCGCTCCACCTCCTCGTCAACTACGGCCTGGGGGGGAAACGTATCAGAATGGGACTTTGGCGTTACAAAGCTCTACTTTGGTTCCACTTGTTGTGTATCCAGAGTGTGGTACAGGTCTAAATACTTTGGCGTTACAAAGCTCTACTTTGGTTCCACTTGTTGTGTATCCAGAGTGCGGTACAGGTCTAAATACTTTGGCGTTACAAAGTTCTGCTTTGGTTCCACTTGTTGTGTATCCAGAGTGCGGTACAGGTCTAAATACTGTCCATCATTAGCCGTCTGACTTGAATTCGGTCACATTGTGGTATTTCTCACTTTTCTCACAGCATTCTGTTGTACAATGCTAAGTGCTCCCGTTGAATCACAGAGCATCTCTCGCGTGCTCCTGTCCCCGGGGGGTCAGAGGTCAAGCCTCGTCTCCTCTTGTTTCCATGGTGAGGGAATGCGCTGGAAGACTCCCTGATTGGCCGAGGGGTCCGGCTTCGGTGACTAATGATCCCGTTTCAGATAGCGTGACGCGGTTTTTCCTCGTCTTTCTTTCCCATGAGTAGGACTGTCGGTCGGTGTTTACGCTACGATGCGACCGAGAATTCAGCATCGGATTCATTTCTTTGGTCGGACATTCCCACGATAACAAACGCTTGAGTGGGATGGAAATTTCTAGACCGAATGATTTCATCTTAAAAGGTTATGAACCGATGTGTGACCGTAGACCTTTTTTCGTTCGTCTTAAGTAAACGAATTAAACCACAGACGTTGAGGACTTCTATTCGCTCATTTGTTTTGGTTTGGTTTT
>JACYXH010000540.1:637500-645000 GCA_026745465.1 Lota lota
TCTCTCTCCATCTCTCTCTCTCCTCTGTCTCTTATGGTCTCTCTCTCCATCTCTCTCTCTCCTCTGTCTCATATGGTCTCTCTCTCCATCTCTCTCTCTCCTCTGTCTCATATGGTCTCTCTCTCCATCTCTCTCTCTCTCCTCTGTCTCATATGGTCTCTCTCTCCATCTCTCTCTCTCCTCTGTCTCAAATGGTCTCTCTCTCCATCTCTCTCTCTCCTCTGTCTCACATGGTCTCTCTCTCCATCTCTCTCTCTCTCCTCTGTCTCATATGGTCTCTCTCTCCATCTCCCTCTCTCCTCTGTCTCATATGGTCTCTCTCTCCATCTCTCTCTCTCTCCTCTGTCTCATATGGTCTCTCTCTCCATCTCTCTCTCTCCTCTGTCTCATATGGTCTCTCTCTCCATCTCTCTCTCTCCTCTGTCTCACATGGTCTCTCTCTCCATCTCTCTCTCTCTCCTCTGTCTCATATGGTCTCTCTCTCCATCTCCCTCTCTCCTCTGTCTCATATGGTCTCTCTCTCCATCTCTCTCTCTCCTCTGTCTCACATGGTCTCTCTCTCCATCTCTCTCTCTCTCCTCTGTCTCATATGGTCTCTCTCTCCATCTCTCTCTCTCTCCTCTGTCTCATATGGTCTCTCTCTCTCTCTCTCTGTCTCATATGGTCTCTCTCTCTCTCTCTCTCTGTCTCATACGGTCTCTCTCTCTCTCTCTCTCTCTGTCTCATATGGTCTCTCTCTCTCTCTCTCTGTCTCATATGGTCTCTCTATCGTCTCGTCCCGTAGGTTCAGGTTGCCGGGGATGTGACCAACGTCCATCTTGAGGGGCTGACCTCCAACACGGCGTACTCCCTCACCGTGTTCGCTCTGCACGGCAGGGCCGCCAGCCTCCCTCTGGAGGGGGTGGGAGTCACCCGTACGTACCCCCCCCCTCTCTCTCTCTCTCTCTCTGTCTCTCTCCCTCTCTCTCTCTCTCTCTCTCTCTCTCTCTCTCTCTCCCTCTCTCTCTCTCTCTCTCTCTCTCTCTCTCTCTCTCTCTCTCTCTCTCTGTCTCTCTCTCTCTGTACTGGGAGAGAACCTGTACCCCCCCCCCCCTTTCTCTCTCTCGCTCTCTCTCTCTCTCTCTCTCTCTCTCTCTCTCTCTCTCTCTCTCTCTCTCTCTCTCTCTCTCTCTGTCTCTCTCTCTCTCTATACTGGGAGAGAACCTGTACCCCCCCTCTCTCTCTGTACTGGGAGAGATTACACGACCATCCAGGAAATGACAACAACAAGCAGACATGTCTTCCAACGTCTCCAATTTATAATGAATAACACACACACACACACACACACACACACACACACACACACATATATATGCAGTTTTCATCATTTCTCATTCCAGCAACTTTATCGCACAAAACACTCACAAAGCGTCACATATTTCAAGCGAACATTGGAGGAACTCAATACTTACTACACGTTTCTACACCGGCGCTTCCCAACCCTTCTGAGGCCCAACCAGAATCCCCCTGAGTCCGAGCTGTAGAGCGTCTCATGTTCCTCATGGTGTCCTCCTCCTGGTGTCCTCCTCATGTCCTCCTCCTCATGGTGTCCTCCTCATGGGGCCATCCGCCTCATGGTGTCCTCCTCCTGGTGTCCTCCTCATGGTGTCCTCCTCATGTCCTCCTCCTCATGGTGTCCTCCTCATGGTGTCCTCCTCCTCATGTCCTCCTCCTCATGTCCTCCTCCTCATGGTGTCCTCCTCATGGTGTCCTCCTCCTCATGTCCTCCTCCTCATGTCCTCCTCCTCATGGTGTCCTCCTCATGGTGTCCTCCTCCTCATGGTGTCCTCCTCATGGTGTCCTCCTCCTCATGGTGTCCTCCTCATGGTGTCCTCCTCCTCATGTCCTCCTCCTCATGTCCTCCTCCTCATGTCCTCCTCATGGTGTCCTCCTCATGTCCTCCTCATGTCCTCCTCCTCATGTCCTCCTCATGGTGTCCTCCTCCTCATGGTGTCCTCCTCATGGTGTCCTCCTCATGTCCTCCTCCTCATGTCCTCCTCCTGGTGTCCTCCTCATGGTGTCCTCCTCCTGGTGTCCTCCTCATGTCCTCCTCCTCATGTCCTCCTCCTGGTGTCCTCATGGTGTCCTCCTCCTCATGGTGTCCTCCTCATGTCCTCCTCCTCATGTCCTCCTCATGGTGTCCTCCTCCTCATGTCCTCCTCATGTCCTCCTCCTCCTGGTATCCTCCTCATGGTGTCCTCCTCATGGTGTCCTCCTCCTCATGGTGTCCTCCTCATGGTGTCCTCCTCATGGTGTCCTCCTCATGTCCTCCTCATGGTGTCCTCCTCCTCATGGTGTCCTCCTCATGTCCTCCTCCTCATGTCCTCCTCATGTCCTCCTCCTCATGTCCTCCTCATGTCCTCCTCCTCATGTCCTCCTCCTGGTGTCCTCCTCCCCTCCTAGGTCCTGAGATGCCGGCCGGCGTGCTACGGATCTCTGGCGTCACCCACAGCAGCATGAGGCTGAACTGGGACGCGGCGGCCGGGAACGTCCGCAAGTACACCATCACCTACAAGCCCGACGAGGGCGACGCCAAGGAGGTGAGTCCCGGCGTGCGCCCTGCTCCCCAGCGCTCCTTCCCGCGGAGGGCGAGCAGTTAGCGGTGAAAAGCAGGGGGACAGGAGCCGCGTGGAATGGGGAAGACAGACCGGGCTTCAGTGTCGTCGAGGGGAGGCCGTGCCTTGGGCCTCGGCCCGACCTGCAGGATGTGTGTCATTCCGGACTCCAAAGCACATCCCGTGTGGGATATCCTCAGCCCATGCCGTAGCAGTCGATGCAGTAGGGATCGAAGAGAGATCTGGAGATTTAGGGAGAGAGAGAGAGTGGGATCCTTATCGATTTAAGGAGAGAGAGAGAGAGTGGGATCCTTATCGATTTAGGAAGAGAGAGAGAGAGTGGGATCCTTATTGATTTAGGAAGAGAGAGTGGGATCCTTATCGATTTAGGAAGAGAGAGAGAGTGGGATCCTTATCGATTTAGGGAAAGAGAGAGAGTGGGATCCTTTGGAAGCCCCTCCCATTTGACAAGCTCAGCTGGTCAGATGTCTGACAGCCTTGTAAACCAATCCTGTGCTAGACAGGATCAGTGTCTAGCAGCTCAGCTCAGCTCAGCTCAGCTCAGCTCAGCTCAGCTCACTGAAACGTCCAACGCTGCTTTGCTGCTTTGTGCTGAGCGACGCTTTATAAGGTTTGTTCTACTCGACTGTATATAGTGTATCCTGATTCTGATCAGGTGAAGAGCGAGAGTCAAAAGCTACAGCCGGCCCTTTAAGTGACCAAGGAGCTGTGGCTGCTTGGTCAAGGGTTCTGGGTAAAAGAGAGTGAGAGTTATCCGGCTGCTGACCCCATCTTCAGCCCGACCTCGATGGCAGCAGGGCCTCCTTGTCCTCAAAACGCTCCCCTCCCCTGGAAACCACCGGGAGCCAAACCGTCTGGGAGGGATCTGTGGCCGGGAGGGTGTTTGGTTGACACCTGTGAGAAGTTTCCAGAACTCCTTTTGGACCAGGATCAGGAAAATGGCCAGTAGCTGCTCTCAGAGCTTAGCTCTGAGAGCAGCTACTTGTCTCCACCGGCAAAGGCCAGACTAGGAATGAATGTCTGAGGAGAACGTTTTTAATCCACCCTTCATCTTTACTTCTTCCTGGGAAATGGAAACTCAGAAAAACAGTTCCTGGCAACTGTCTGAAGTTTCAGAAAGGCATGAATGTACGTCTTGTGAGGTTCTATTATATTCTCGTCCTAGTGGCAAATATGGAGACGAAAACGTGTTCGCCGTCTTGACTGAATCTGGTCGAGTCAAGTCTACTGATTTGTTTTGTTCGTTTATTTGTGTGACGACAACAGCACATGTGCTGCAGTGCGTCTCAGAACATTTGGTAACATTTCACAATAGCTCCACGCAGTTCAATCAACTTTATTTATACAGTGCTTTATCACAATTACAGTTTCAGAGGGTTGCACGGAGCCCCGTTAGACGAGGGCCCCGTTCTTCTGGGGAAAAACAGTTCATTCGACAACGTCAAGCAAAACACAAAAAACGAAAGAAAAACATAACAATAAAAAAAAAAAAAAAGTATAACTAAAGTACAAAGTTGTTTATAATGATAAATGCATGGTGTTCCACTCCCAGCCAAAAGGTTCTGGGTTCGATTCCCCTTAATGTCCAGAGCCTACCTGCAGGCATCCTGGAGAAAGATGGCCCCCTATCCCCTACCTGCTCCTTACTGACCTGTCTCTGGGTTCATCGTCTCTCTGATAATCCCTGTATCACCTTTGACCCCGGGGGCAGACGGAGGTCAACGGGGACATCACCACCCTGGATCTGACCAGCCTCACCTCCCAGAGCGAGTACGACGTGGCCGTGACCCCCGTGTACGACTTCGGCCCCGGGACGCCCATGCTGGGACAGGCCATCACAGGTGCGACACCCCCTCCCTTAACCTGCTGGTCCCACTGGACCCGGAGTGGCTTGTAGGAGCTCAGCCTACACGTGTGCACTTTAGGGAGAGGATTCCAGATCCAAGGTGTTTGAGGATTGTATTTCTATACATGTCCAAGGTGCTTCATCAGTGGTCTTGACCTGGCTACCCTCCTCAACCGATCGCCTACAGAACCTTGACCGTGTGCTGTGCATTAACTCCCGCGGGCCTTGTTCACCCGGCGGCCATCTTGGTTGCATCCGGGTTCCATCTTGGTTCTGAACGCCAGCCGGGTGGGAGAACCGAATGCGGACTTCCGTATTAGGTTCCCTCGCCCGGCTCTAGCATTCAGATCCAAGATGGCCGCCAGGTGTGCCAGGCCCACAGACGCCAGGATTCCCCCGGGGAGATCTCGTGTTTTTCTCTACTGTTGATGACTAACGTCGTAGTTGTTGCCATGGCAACCACTCAGCGTAGTTCTGTGATGCCGAGCTGCAAAGTGTTTTTCCAGTTTTCTGACATATTTTCCACATCTGAGAATCAACACGGTATTGTGTGTCTGTGTGTGTGTGTGTGAGTGTTTGTGTGTTTGTGTGTCTGTGATTTATTGCATTGCCGTCAATAATTCCAGGTGAGGTTTGTGTATGTACAGGTTGAGACAGAAGATCCGAACACATAAACACAAACAGACAGAGAGACAGACACAAACACACACACACACACACACACACACTCACTCACACAAAAACAGACGCTAGGCACACACACATGTGACAAATGAAAAACAGACACATTCTTTTACACACACACACACACACACACACACACACACACACACACACACACACACACACACAGATACACACACAAACACATACACACACATACACACACATAAACAAACACAATCTGACACACACACAGAACTAATAAACACTGTGCCTCGACAGGACCCTTGAAATGCACCTGCAGCTAAACACTGCTCTCATGTGTTTATCACCTGGTCTCATTAAAACCACCACGCCCACCAACACTTCCTCAACACTCTGTTTTCTCTCTTCCCTCTTCTCTCCATCCCCCTCCTCCCTCCTCTCCCTCATGTCTCCCTCATCTCTCCTCTCTCTCCTCTCTCTCCTCTCTCCTCTCTCTCCACCTCTTTCTATTCCTCCTTCTTGTTGGCTTGCTCCTTTCCACTCCTCTCACTCCCTTCTCCTCATCCCCCCTCCTTTCTCTCCTTCCTCTCCTTTCTCTCCTTCCTCTCCCTCTTGTTCCCATCCCTCTTCTCCTCTCCTCTCCTCTCCCCCTCCTCTCATCCTCTCTTTCTCCTCTCCTCCTCTCCTCCTCTCTCCTCATCCCCCTCCCTCTTTCTCTCCCTCCTCCCCCTTCTTGTGGACAGATGTGGTCCCGGCCCCCAGGGACCTGCAGACCTCCGAGGTGACCCAGACCTCCTTCAGGGTCACCTGGGCCGTCGGGGCCCCTGACGTGGCGCTGTACCGGGTCGGCTGGGCCACGAAAGGAAACCCCAACTACGAATACGTAAGTTCCTCAGAGAGGAGAACCCAACTACCAACCCGTTAGTTCCACTTAGAGAGAGGAGAACCCAACTACCAACACGTTAGTTCCACTCAGAGAGGAGAACCCAACTACGAATACGTAAGTTCCTCAGAGAGGAGAACCCAACTACCAACCCGTTAGTTCCACTTAGAGAGAGGAGAACTCAACTACCAACACGTTAGTTCCACTCAGAGAGGAGAACCCAACTACCAACACGTTAGTTCCACTCAGAGAGAGGAGAACCCAACTACCAACACGTTAGTTCCACTCAGAGAGGAGAACCCAACTACCAACACGTTAGTTCCACTTAGAGAGAGGAGAACCCAACTACCAACACGTTAGTTCCACTTAGAGAGAGGAGAACCCAACTACCAACACGTTAGTTCCACTCAGAGAGAGGAGAACCCAACTACCAACACGTTAGTTCCACTCAGAGAGGAGAACCCAACTACCAACACGTTAGTTCCACTCAGAGAGAGGAGAACCCAACTACCAACACGTTAGTTCCACTCAGAGAGAGGAGAACCCAACTACCAACACGTTAGTTCCACTCAGAGAGAGGAGAACCCAACTACCAACACGTTAGTTCCACTCAGAGAGGAGAACCCAACTACCAACACGTTAGTTCCACTCAGAGAGAGGAGAACCCAACTACCAACACGTTAGTTCCACTCAGAGAGGAGAACCCAACTACCAACACGTTAGTTCCACTTAGAGAGGAGAACCCAACTACCAACACGTTAGTTCCACTCAGAGAGGAGAACCCAACTACCAACACGTTAGTTCCACTCAGAGAGAGGAGAACCCAACTACCAACACGTTAGTTCCACTCAGAGAGGAGAACCCAACTACCAACACGTTAGTTCCACTCAGAGAGGAGAACCCAACTACCAACACGTTAGTTCCACTCAGAGAGAGGAGAACCCAACTACCAACACGTTAGTTCCACTCAGAGAGAGGAGAACCCAACTACCAACACGTTAGTTCCACTCAGAGAGAGGAGAACCCAACTACCAACACGTTAGTTCCACTCAGAGAGAGGAGAACCCAACTACCAACACGTTAGTTCCACTCAGAGAGAGGAGAACCCAACTACCAACACGTTAGTTCCACTCAGAGAGGAGAACCCAACTACCAACACGTTAGTTCCACTCAGAGAGGAGAACCCAACTACCAACACGTTAGTTCCACTCAGAGAGGAGAACCCAACTACCAACACGTTAGTTCCACTCAGAGAGAGGAGAACCCAACTACCAACACGTTAGTTCCACTCAGAGAGAGGAGAACCCAACTACCAACACGTTAGTTCCACTCAGAGAGAGGAGAACCCAACTACCAACACGTTAGTTCCACTCAGAGAGGAGAACCCAACTACCAACACGTTAGTTCCACTCAGAGAGAGGAGAACCCAACTACCAACACGTTAGTTCCACTCAGAGAGGAGAACCCAACTACCAACACGTTAGTTCCACTTAGAGAGGAGAACC
>JACYXH010000540.1:647500-655000 GCA_026745465.1 Lota lota
ACAGATGTCATACACAGTATTTACAGATGTAATACACAGTATTTAGAGATGTCACACACAGTATTTACAGATGTAGTACACAGTATGTACAGATGTAATACACAGTATTTAGAGATGTAATACACAGTATTTACAGATGTAATACACAGTATTTAGAGATGTAATACACAGTATTTACAGATGTAATACACAGTATTTACAGATGTAATACACAGTATTAAGAGATGTAATACACAGTATTTACAGATGTCATACACAGTATTTAGAGATGTAATACACAGTATTTACAGATGTCATACACAGTATTTACAGATGTAATACACAGTATTAAGAGATGTAATACACAGTATTTACAGATGTCATACACAGTATTTAGAGATGTAATACACAGTATTTACAGATGTAATACACAGTATTTACAGATGTAATACACAGTATTTAGAGATGTAATACACAGTATTTACAGATGTAATACACAGTATTTAGAGATGTAATACACAGTATTTACAGATGTTCTGCACATGGAAAATAACCTTTTCTCAAATCTCTCTTCTCAGTGCTGGTGGCCCCTGCCGGTATGTTAGGAGGAAGCCATTTGTATTTGATTTATTTGTTTGTCCCCTGTTTAAAACGCATGTGCATTCCTGTGCCGTGTCGCGTACTCACACCGCGACCACCCCCGACCACAGCACGCGCCAAACGCCATAACCAAAACACCCCCATATCCCGTGGGGTCAACCTCAGGAAACGGACGATCTCAAATTGGGGTCATTAAGTCCGGACAATTTGGACGTAAGCGTTTGTGTTATTCCGCCAGCGTCGGACGGTACGGTGTTGTGTGGTAAGGCGTGGTCGGCGCCGTTTGGATACACACTCAAGAGCTTCAGAAGGCAGGCGTGTTAGCGCGGTGGAGGGTCCTTCTCCGACAAACCACCTTGTTTCGTCAGTGTTTTGGGTTCGCCGCCCTCATCCGCCCTCATCCACCCTCATCCGCCCTCCTCCACCCTCATCCACCCTCATCCACCCTCATCTGTCATGCTGTCTCATCCACTCTGTGATGTCATCAATGTGCGCCCCACTCATCTCATAACAGTTAGCATGTCTTCCGTGAGCACGACGGTTGCGTCCAAAGTACTGCTAATGCAATCAGGGCAGCAACGTGTCCCCAAAGGCAGCGCTGTGGCTGGCAGAGCTGGCGAGGTCATGTGATCAGGGTCAATTGATTCATCATGGCTCTAGTGGTATCGATCAACAGCAAAATTAAAGTGATGAATAGGCTACTGCAGACGTTAAATATACATCATAAAAGCTAACGATTGGGCGTTATTTGGGTTCTGTCGTTCGGCGTTGGTAAGACGACCGTTCTGATCGATTGATTGATTTGATTGGAAACGGGGACTTGAGCCCAACCCTAGCTGCTTCCCCTCCGTGTGTCGGTTCATTTAGTCTGCCGCACCTTCCCTCTGTGTGGTCCTTCCCCATGCCCCATGGAATTCTGGGTGCTGGGGCGCCATGGACGTCACCATCATCATCATGTTCATCACCGTCTTCATCATCAATGTCATCATCACTTAACTCATCACCTCCGCACCCTAGCCAACCACATGGCACACATCACATGCCCAGAATGTCTCGATTCTAATTGGCTGTCTCTGCTCCCAGTGACCACAGGCCCGCCCACTAACCTGGTGGTCATCAACGCCACCACCACCTCCTTGACCCCCAAGTGGGAGCACGCCCCCGGACCGGTCCAGAACTACAAGATCACCTACCAGCCCAGTGCGGGGGGGAAGTCTCTCACCGTGAGTCTCTGCTCCTCCTCTCTGCTCCTCATCGCTGCTCCTCCTCTCTGCTCCTCCTCTCTGCTCCTCTTCTCTGCTCCTCCTCTCTGCTCCTCATCTCTGCTCCTCTTCTCTGCTCCTCCTCTCTGCTCCTCATCTCTTCTCCTCATCGCTGCTCCTGCTCTCTGCTCCTCCTCTCTGCTCCTTCACGCTGTGTGTTTTCAGATGTTCTGGTTCAAACTGGTGCCAGAGTGACATCACTTGGTACCAAGCTGAGCTAATTAAACATACGACAGTAAAGAAGGGGTTTAGTACCAGAGTTGCCCACAGATTATATTGAAAAAGTAACAACCGCACCATTAAAAAATCTGTGGAAACTTGGAAAGGTATTTAATGGAAGTGTGTGCTGTAAAGTTTAAAGAATTGTGTCTTTAAGCTTTTTCTAACGTCAGTGTAGAGTATCCACATCACGATAACAACCGCCAACAAGTCCCCGTTTAAAACAACCCTGACAAGAACGGCTAAACAAGAGATTCCCAGATCGACAGTCTGAATGGCTGACCCCCTGTGTACGTCCAGGAATGGTCGGAATATTCTAGGTTCTCTTTGTGTTTTCAAACGTAGTCTCCTGGTTGGGACGTTTACAGTACCAGCGAGAAGAAAGACGTGTCCACAACGCTTTATTCAAACGTAGCCCGTGATCAATCAGGACATCGGAAGGAATGTCAGAGCTGCCGATGAAGACGAAGGAGCATTGCATAAGGCCGTTCCCAGTTCCCCGGTGTTCCCCTTGTTCCCTCACATTCATCCGACCCGTGGCTTATGATGGCCTGCTGTTGCCGAGCCCACATTCCTGTGCTAGTGCTCGGCAGCGCCCCGGTTGGGACCATACGGACCTGCCTTCAAGGACGCAACGGGACGCATCGACAAGGATTTAGAATCTGCTGAGTCAGGCCTGTAAAGGTTATTGCATCGTTAAAATAATCCAGATATTACCGTAGACGAGAGGAGGATCTGTCCCGGGGCTGGAGAGAGATGGCTCGCTCTGCGGACGTTGGCGTTAGCTTTGTTTACCTGCCGCTAGCTTTGTTTACCTGCCGCATGCTCGGCGCATGAAGGCTGTGTTAGAATAACAGAAATAAACAAGAAACCAACGACGGGATAGAAAGGGTGCAGAGGCCAAGACAACATGCCTGGAGTCACCAGAGGTCTACAGGTTCCATCCCAACCAGAGACAGCCTATTGTCCTCAGAGGTCTACAGGTTCCATCCCAACCAGAGACAGCCTATTGTCCTCAGAGGTCTACAGGTTCCATCCCAACCAGAGACAGCCTGTTGTCCTCAGAGGGCTACAGGTTCCATCCCAACCAGAGACAGCCTATTGTCCTCAGAGGTCTACAGGTTCCATCCCAACCAGAGACAGCCTATTGTCCTCAGAGGTCTACAGGTTCCATCCCAACCAGAGACAGCCTATTGTCCTCAGAGGTCTACAGGTTCCATCCCAACCAGAGACAGCCTATTGTCCTCAGAGGTCTACAGGTTCCATCCCAACCAGAGACAGCCTGTTGTCCTCAGAGGTCTACAGGTTCCATCCCAACCAGAGACAGCCTGTTGTCCTCAGAGGTCTACAGGTTCCATCCCAACCAGAGACAGCCTATTGTCCTCAGAGGTCTACAGGTTCCATCCCAACCAGAGACAGCCTATTGTCCTCAGAGGTCTACAGGTTCCATCCCAACCAGAGACAGCCTGTTGTCCTCAGAGGGCTACAGGTTCCATCCCAACCAGAGACAGAAGGTCTATTGTTATCTGTCATGCCCGGCCCTCGACATCTCGAACCCCTCCCTCTCCCTTTCGCTGGTTCAGCGGTGAAACGCTTCGGCATGTAAATTCATTTTTGTTTTTGCAAGTGGGATTGTAACGCTAATTCACCCCTGCTCCACCGTGGACACTGTTTATGCCCGGATGGATGTGTTTACTGGAACATCTCCATGTGTTGCGAAACCTTGAGTGTATGGTGGCCTCTTTAGAATCCCTTTGAGTAAATCACTTGATATAAAAAAAAAGAAAAGAAAAGAAAACCATTTCTGACATCATCCCCCAGAACGCGTGTGGAGGACACATGTTGGATTAGTGTTGATTCAGGAGTTCAGCGGTTGTTTGCAGGGAGAAGCCAATGCACACACTCTTGTGACATCACTTGTTCGTTTTTATCCGTTCTATTACAGTTCCTTGGTTGGCGGTCTTTAAGTCTTGTAAGTCTTTACAGTATTTCAAATTCTCCGTTGAGTTTCGGTTGAGTTACCCAACGTTTATAAAGACGCAGACTTCACCTCATAAAATCGCAGCTGTTGTCAAGGTTTCCTGTCTACACACACAACACCTTAATCGTTCGTTTGTACTGGGTACTGCCAGAGTTATTCAACTCAATTTTATCCGTAAGCCCTACAATTACAGTCTCAAAGGGCTCCGCGACCTCACATTTGACAACATCCCCGATTCCTAAATCTCCAAAAAGGAAGACCAATCACGACGGCGATCTCCTGAGAGTTCCCACCATCATCTCTAAACGTTGTGATTGTAAATTGTCCGCCGCCCAACCAAGCGTCGAGGTTGGCTCCGACGTGACCACTCCACCCCCTTCCCTCCCCCGACAGACCCAGGTGGGAGGCAAGAAGACCTGGGCGGTGCTCCAGAAGCTGACCCCTGACACGCCCTACACCATCAGCGTGGCCGCATTGTACACCAACGGAGACAGCAAAGACGTCTCCGGCCAGGGGAAGACCAGTAAGTCCAGAGCATTTTATCGCCATGTCCCTATTTCACATCTCAGAGTCTGAAAGAGATCGCCAGGCCCACATTATACGACCCAAGCCCCTCAAAATGGCAGTGAAAAACTCCCCGAAACCTGGGGGAGGCACTGCAGTAAAGATAAGGAAGATCTCCAACGAAACTAGTGGGAGAGCTAGCTAGCTAAAACTGTCAGTGAACATGTAAAGTAATGGCAGGGATGCTAGCCGTTTCTGAGGCAGCTTTGGTCCCGCTCCCAGATAGGCATCCATTTCAGTTGGTGTGTTTGTGAGGACCTGTGTTTGATGGACCTGTTTCCCCTCAGAACCTCTGGGAGGTGTGAGGAACCTTCAGGTTCTGAACCCCACCATGTCCACCCTGAACGTGCGCTGGGAGCCGGCCGAGGGAAAGGTCAAGGCGTACAAGGTTCTGTACACTCCTGCTGCCGGGGGAGCTGAGAGCATGGTAGGATGACCACCACACCGTAGAACCTTAGTGTTCCACTGAGAGCATGGTAGGATGACCACCACACCGTAGAACCTTAGTGTTCCACTGAGAGCATGGTAGGATGACCACCGCACCGTAGAACCTTAGTGTTCCACTGAGAGCATGGTAGGATGACCACCACACCGTAGAACCTTAGTGTTCCACTGAGAGCATGGTAGGATGAACACCACACCGTAGAACCTTAGTGTTCCACTGAGAGCATGGTAGGATGACCACCACACCGTAGAACCTTAGTGTTCCACTGAGAGCATGGTATGATGAACACCACACCGTAGAACCTTAGTGTTCCACTGAGAGCATGGTAGGATGACCACCGCACCGTAGAACCTTAGTGTTCCACTGAGAGCATGGTAGGATGACCACCACACTGTAGAACCTTAGTGTTCCACTAGCACAGTACCAGCTTCACAACATCACAACATCACAATACCATCAACATCTGTTTTTAGCATCTGAAACAGAGAAAAGTATCCAAATATCTGCATTTATGGAGCTATAAAAAGAGATGTTTGGTATTTTCACTTTGTAACTTGTTAACCTAACTAAGCTAACCGAAACCTAGGAAGTGATCTGACTGGAACCAAATTGAACTGAATGCCACTTTGTAACCATCAGGACCAGGTCGCCGGGTCAGCCACCACCACGGTTCTGAAGGGCCTGCAGCCTGACACCCTGTACACCGTGACTCTGGTACCGGTCTACGCCGAAGGAGACGGCAACAGGATGTCGGAGGACGGGAAAACAAGTACGACCGTTAGAGAGGATTCTCAGCGTTTCTTCAGCAAGATCAGAGTGATGTTAGAGAGTTGACCTGTTTGTGACGACCTGTTTGTGTTTGACCTGTTTGTGTTTGACCTGTTTGTGTTTGACCTGTTTGTGTTTGACCTGTTTGTGTTTGACCTGTTTGTGTTTGACCTGTTTGTGTTTGACCTGTTTGTGTTTGACCTGTTTGTGTTTGACCTGTTTGTAACGACCTGTTTGTGTTTGACCTGTTTGTGTTTGACCTGTTTGTGTTTGACCTGTTTGTGTTTGACCTGTTTGTGACGACCTGTTTGTGACGACCTGTTTGTGTTTGACCTGTTTGTGTTTGACCTGTTTGTGACGACCTGTTTGTGACGACCTGTTTGTGACGACCTGTTTGCGAGGACGTGTTCGTGAGGACCTGTTTGTGAGGACCTGTTTGTGAGGACCTGTTTGTGAGGACCTGTTTCTGACGTACCTGTGATTCCTCAGAACCTCTGGGCGGAGGGAAGAACCTCCAGGTTCTGAACCCCACCATGTCCACCCTGGAGGTGCGCTGGGAGCCGGCCGAGGGAAAGGTCACGGAGTACAAGGTGGTGTACGAGCCAGCGGCCGGAGGCCCCAAGAAAACGGTAGGACTGGAAGGACCGACCTACAGAACCATAGAACCGTACGACGCGTGTTTCGGCACTATAAGGACATTAGAGTAGCCTAACAGCAGGATCCCAGGGTACAAGACCACAAAGGTCCTCATCATAGGTAACACAGAGAAACACCCAAGTGTTTGAGTTTCCGAGGCTGTGAGAAGCACAATGCTTTACATTTTAATCACCTGATCTCACCAGATTCCTCCTTCCTCCATTCAATTGTCAAATTCAGAAAATGTTTACAGGGAGATTATCAGTTCCCTGACTAAAATAAATAAAAGTTAAAGGAAAATAAAGTTTTTTTAAATACCTTTTAATCCACGGCAATTGCATTGAAGCATTTTTTAACCAACCAGCTCCCCTTCTCAAATGAGAACACTAACCTGAACTGAACTTGGTTTGTGTCTTAACCAGGTCAAAGCGGTCTCCACGACCACCACCACCGTACTGAAGGGCCTGACGCCTGACACCCTGTACACCGTGACTCTGGTACCGGTCTACATCGAAGGAGACGGCAACGGCATGTCAGAGACCGGGAAAACAAGTAAGACTAATGGAGAGAATATTTAACCGTTCTGTGAGGACAGTGTGAACCTGTGTGTGAGAACCTATTGGTGATAGACCTGTTTGTGAGGACCTATTGGTAATATACCTGTTTATGAGGACCTATTGGTGATATACCTGTTTGTTAGGACCTATTGGTGATAGACCTGTTTGTAAGGACCTATTGGTGACAGACCTGTTTGTGAGGACCTATTGGTGATAGACCTGTTTGTGAGGACCTATTGGTGATAGACCTGTTTATGAGGACCTATTGGTGATAGACCTGTTTATGAGGACCTATTGGTGATAGACCTGTGTTTGATGGACCTGTTTCTCCTCAGAACCTCTGGGAGGTGTGAGGAACCTTCAGGTTCTGAACCCCACCATGTCCACCCTGAACGTGCGCTGGGAGCCGGCCGAGGGAAAGGTCAAGGAGTACAAGGTTCTGTACACTCCTGCTGCCGGGGGAGCTGAGAGCATGGTAGGACTGGTAGG
>JACYXH010000540.1:660000-730000 GCA_026745465.1 Lota lota
CCTACGCCAGGAAGGCGACGGAGGCCTTGATCCTCCCAATCACACATCTGGGCGGACACTCCCACCTGTGGTGTCCCTAGTGGATCGGTTTTTAAACCAATAGGGCCCCCCCCCCCCCCCCGAGCTCCAAGCAACAGCCTGTAACCACGACAACCGTCTCCCCCCCCTGTCCTCAGAGCCTCTGGGCTATGCCCGGAACCTGCAGGTCACCGACCCCACCACCAGCACCCTGAACGTGCGCTGGGACCCGGCGGAGGGGAGCGTGCGCGAGTACATCATCACCTGGGTGCCGGCCGCCGGCGGCGCAGAACAGGAAGTGGTAAAGAAAACCCCGTCTGCATGAATGAGTGTAGCAATGTGTGTGTGACTGTGTGTGTGGATGTGTGTGTGACTGTGTGTGTGGATGTGTGTGTGACTGTGTGTGAATGAGTGTAGGAATGCGTGTATGACTGTGTGTGTGACTGTGTGTGTGACTGTGTGTGGATGTATGTGTGTGGATGTGTGTGTGACTGTGTGTGTGACTGTGTGTGGATGTATGTGTCTGTCTGTCTGTCTGTCTGTCTGTCTGTCTGTCTGTCTGGCCGGCCAGCTGCTGTCTGCCTGTCTGTCTGTCTGTCTGTCTGTCTGTCTGTCTGTCTGTCTGTCTGTCTGTCTGTCTGTCTGTCCGTCCGTCCGTCCGTCTGTCTGTCTGTCTGTCTGCCTGCCCTCTTCAGGGGGTTGTGACGCTGTGTGTGCTGTGTGGTTGGTGCGTGTGCAGGACCAGGTGTCTGGCACCAGCACCACCATGGTGCTGAAGAACCTGGAGCCCAACACGGAGTACACGGTCACCGTGGTGCCGGTCTACCCCGAGATGGAGGGGAAGTCCCAGTCCAAGAACGGCAGGACCAGTGAGTTCCGCCCGGTTACCAACCCAGTCGCTCTGGGCCTTCAAGGAACCGTTAGAACCGCGTGGAACCCTTCACCGGGAAGTTCTTCCCGTGGGGAGGAGTGTGAAAAGTTTCAAAGGAGGATTCTTTCTTTCTTTCTTCTTCATTTTCTTTGTGTGTGTGTGTGTGTGTGTGTGTGTGTGTGTGCATGCAGCGCTACGATTGAGGAGAACATTTGTACATGTAATAAATAATAAAGTATAGGTAGTGTTCAACCATTTTTCACTTATTAGATATTATTATTATGTTTAAAAGACTTCCTAAATATTCAACCGCGACCGCAGCGCTTTAAGACAGTACAATTCTGCGTCACAAACACGTACGCCCATCATCTTCATCTTCATCTTCATCTTCATCTTCATCATCATCATCTTCATCATCATCATCATCTTCATCATCATTATCTTCATCATCTTCATCAAAACGTAAACCAGTGACGGGACCAACACGCTAACTCTCTCCAACTCCGTCTCCAGATCCCATGGGCGGGGTTAAGAACCTGAAGGTGGTGGACCCCACCATCAGCACCCTGACCGCCCGCTGGGAACCGGCCCCTGGGAACGTGAGGAACTACAAGGTGTTCTACAGCGTCCAGCCCGGCGGCGAGGCGAGCCTGGTACGACCTGGGGGTTCTGCTTTACCTCCTAGAGAACCCGGAGAACCAGGGGGTTACGTTCTGCTTTACCTCCTGGAGAACCTAGAGAACCAGGGGGTTACGTTCTGCTTTACCTCCTGGAGAACCTAGAGAACCAGGGGGTTACGTTCTGCTTTACCTCCTGGAGAACCTAGAGAACCAGGGAGTTACGTTCTGCTTTACCTCCTAGAGAACCAGGGGGTTACGTTCTGCTTTACCTCCTAGAGAACCAGGGGGTTACGTTCTGCTTTACCTCCTAGAGAACCTAGAGGGGGTAGAAGCTGGTGCTCCATGTTGCCACGCAGGAGATCTCTCCCTGAGTGTGTGCGCGGTGACAGCCCGTTGCACACTTGGTTGCTCAACGGGCACCAGGTGTGTGCAGCCTCACCTGGCCCCAGAGTCCAATCAGTCTGACCCGGGCCAGGGGAGGCTGCTTCAACCAGCCACCGTCACACACACACACACACACACACACACACACACACACACACACACACTCCCCCCCGCCGGGTTAAAAACAGGAGCTTTACGCATGACGTTGAGTCCTAAACGTTGGCCTGTTTAAACACCTTTCTACATCCTCAGGGATGTGGGAAGCAGGTCGTTCCAGGAGGATTCATCACAGCATCGCCGTGCCCACCTCCCTTTTTGTTTGTGTACACGCCACCCTTATGAGACCCGTCACTTTTTACATACTAGGCGACCCCAAATCGCTCCCCAAAATCCCCCAAATTCTCCCCCCAAAGCCTCTGGGGTGTTCCTTGCAGCGCTGCGGGGGAGACCAGACAGCAGAGGAACGTCTCCGCTGACCTTCCCGGGACTTCTCCTCTCATTGCTTTAGCTTTCCCAGCCGCTGGAAGGAAACCAGGCACTACCACCAGTTGGTCCCAAATTGCTCCTCTGGCAAGACGGCTGCATACCTTGCACTTAGTCCCCTGTAACTGTGAGCAACACAGGATGGGGGGGGGGGCGCGGGGGTGGGGGGATGGGGCGGGGGGGGGGGGGGGGGGGGGCTGTCGGATGCCTGGTTTGTATCAGATCCCGAATGGCACGCTCCACTCCAGCGGTAGCATTAGCTCACCGCCGCCGACCGTCTGCTTTTTTTGTGCCGGGTTGATTTCTCGGTTGGTTTGGCGTGACGCATCGGCTGTGTGGTTTGAACAGGAGACGGTCTCCGGGGGGACCAGCAGCGTGGTCCTGAGGGGACTGGACTCAGACACCGTCTACGAGGTGGCGGTGGTCCCGGTCTACCCCGACGTGGACGGGGTACGCCAGGCGGAGACGGGCAAGACCAGTGAGTGACCCCCACCACCACCTCCACCCACACCGCCTCCACCACTACCCACCCACACTACCACCACCCACACCACCACCACCACCACCCACACCACCACCACCACCACCCACCCACACTACCACCACCCACACCACCACCCACACTACCACCACCCACACTACCACCACCCACACCACCACCCACACCACCACCCACCCACACCACCACCCACCCACACCACCTCCACCACCCACACCACCACCACCACCAACCACACCACCACCACCACCACCAACCACACCACCACCACCACCACCCACACTACCACCACCCACACCACCACCCACACCACCACCCACCCACACCACCACTACCCACCCACACTACCACCACCCACACCACCACCACCACCCACACTACCACCACCCACACCACCACCCACCCACACCACCTCCACCACCCACACCCACACCACCACCACCACCACCACCACCCCCTCCACCCACACCACCTCCACCCACACCACCTCCACCCACACCCACACCACCACCTCCACCCACACCACCTCCACCACCACCCACCCACCACCACCACCCACACCACCCACCACCACAGCCCACATTACCCACCACCACCTCCACCCACACCACCACCACCCACACCACCACCCACACCACCACCCACACCCACACCACCACCACCACCCACACCACCACCACCACCCACACTGGGGGCTTACCGTTGCTTACCGTTGCTTACCGTTGCTTACCGTCGGCTGTGTTGCAGAGCCCCTGAGCGGAGTCAGGAACCTGCAGGTCACCGACCCCACCGTCAGCACCCTGAGGGTGCGCTGGGAGCCCGCGGAGGGGGACGTCCGTCAGTACAACGTGATCTACGCCCCCGTGGCCGGAGGCCCCGAAGCCATGGTACGGAGCACCGCCGCCGAAAACACACCGGCCAATCAGGCGTCAGATTGGCCTTCTGTTGTGGTATCCGCCGTGGTAACCGAAGCACTGACACGACGTTGACTAGTGTTGACATTTCAAAGGAAACGGAAGTAGGCCCCCGCTTGCTTCGGTGTCTGCCGGTTTTACCCGTTGATCACTTGACGCAGCACACTCTTAACACCCTGGTTTTTAGTGGCCTGAGGAAGACCGGGACCGCCCGGGTTCTAACCAGTGTTCTGCCCCCGGCCTCAGACCCAGGTGTCCGGCATGGCCACCAGCACGGTTCTGAGAGGCCTGACCCCGGAGACGGAGTACACCGTGTCCCTGGTGCCCATCTACGCCGACGTCGAGGGCAAACGCATGGCGGAGAACGGGAAGACAAGTACGTCCCATCATACACGTGCTGCTCCGGTTCATGTCCGGGGAACCGACCGGGTCCCTAAATGTCTGCAGCCTGACCTGTAAGGATTCAGAGGTCCAGGTCCAGGGGTCGGGGTAGGGGCCGGTGGGCTCCCAGTCACTAGGGTTAGGGTCAGGTTAGGGTTAGGGTACTGACGCTCCATATGGTCAGGGTTAGGGTACTGACGCTCCATATGGTCAGGGTTAGGGTACTGACGCTCCATATGCAGGTTAGGGTACTGACGCTCCATATGGTGGTTAGGGTACTGACTGCTCCATATGGTCAGGGTTAGGGTACTGGACGCTCCTATATGGTCAGGTTAGGGTACTGACGCTCATATGGTCAGGTTAGGGTTAGGGTACTGATGCTCCATATGGTCAGGGTTAGGGTACTGACGCTCCATATGGTCAGGGTTAGGGTACTGACGCTCCATATGGTCAGGGTTAGGGTACTGATGCTCCATATGGTCAGGGTTAGGGTACTGATGCACCATATGGTTAGGGTTAGGGTACTGACGCTCCATATGGTCAGGGTTAGGGTACTGACGCTCCATATGGTTAGGGTTAGGGTACTGACGCTCCATATGGTCAGGGTTAGGGTACTGACGCTCCATATGGTTAGGGTTAGGGTACTGACGCTCCATATGGTCAGGGTTAGGGTACTGACGCTCCATATGGTCAGGGTAGGGTACTGACGCTCTATATGGTTAGTGTTAGGGTACTGACGCTCCATATGGTCAGGGTAGGGTACTGACGCTCTATATGGTTAGTGTTAGGGTACTGACGCTCTATATGGTTAGTGTTAGGGTACTGACGCTCCATATGGTCAGGGTTAGGGTACTGATGCTCCATATAGTCAGGGTTAGGGTACTGACGCTCTATATGATCAGGGTTAGGGTACTGATGCTCCATATGGTCAAGGTTAGGGTACTGACGCTCCATATGGTCAGAGTTAGGGTACTGATGCTCCATATGGTCAGGGTTAGGGTACTGATGCTCTATATGGTCAGGGTTAGGGTACTGATGCTCCATATAGTCAGGGTTTGGGTACTGATGCTCTATATGGTCAGGGTTAGGGTACTGATGCTCCATATGGTCAGGGTTAGGGTACTGATGCTCCATATGGTCAGAGTTAGGGTACTGATGCTCCATATGGTCAGGGTACTGATGCTCCATATGGTCAGGGGTAGAAGAGATGCTGACCAGCCCCATAGCTTTCTTAAACACGGTCCTGGTTCTCTCGCCTCTGCTCTACCTCAGCCTCACACAGATGACAGCGGCCGTGGGTATTATAAGGTGATGAATCATTCATAAAACGGGGACGGATAATATAGTGACTAGGATGTTCCCAGCCGCAAGGTACTGGCTTTGATGCTCGGTGTCCACAGCCTAACCTGTAGCCATCTTTGATCAAGATGGAGTTGGGAGGAGTTGTGGGGATTGTAGGAGTTGGGGGGAGCCATCTTTGATCAAGATGGCTCCCCCCAACTCGCTCCACAACGACATGGCCCTGTACGCCTTGGATCAAAGCGACTAAATGGTCGGGTGGTCTTTTGATCTTCTGTTTCGGCCATTTTCAAAGTAACAGAGATGAACATGCTGAGACAGTCCCAGATGTCACGGCCGAACTTCCAAAATGTGCGTTTAGTCTACTCGGGGTTCTGTAACGGTCCCCCCCCCCCCCCCCCCCCCCCGAACCAGTAAATCTCTTTTATCGGTAAAAGGAGCAGATCAGAGCAGACACAGCTGTGCACTGCCCCGACTCCAGCTGGGGAGACAACCAGCAAACCCATTACCATCATCCATGTACTTCATATAGCCAGCCATGTAACCAGGTTAGGACTTGTTAACCTGCCATTACCATGACCCCCCCCCCCCCCCCCCCCCCCCCCCCCACCTCAGCGTTTCACGAGGCAGCTGGCGCGGGCCACGACCCAGAGAGGACAGCCCATAGTGAGGCCTCTCTGCCCCCCCCCCCCCCCCCCCCCCCCCCCTCCCTGAGTGAACCATGCTGACGCCGGTATTTGAAAGACGGTGGCGTAGGTGTGCGGAGAGCTTGACCCCCGTGTCTCCCCCAGGGCCGCTGGGCGGGGTGAAGGACCTGCAGGTGACGGAGCCCACCACCAGCTCGCTGAAGGTGCGCTGGGAGCCGGCCGAGGGGAACGTGCGCCACTACCGCCTCTTCTACGTGCCCGACGTGGGCGGGGCCGAGGACATGGTGAGAAGCAGCGGGGGGTCTGAACCGGGGGGGGAGGGAGGGAGAGAACGTCGGGACCTTTGGCTCTGATTGTCCAGACATCCAGGGATGCTTTGATTGGTGTATCGGCGGTCACGGCTTTTATTTTATTCACCTTCACCTGACTAATGTAATCGTATTTCATATAAAATCGTGGGATATAACTGGATACGTTATGGTCCCGTATAATATCATCGTATAATAGGACATCATCTAATCTGATCTGAACTAATATAGTACAATCTAATATCATGTGTACCCTGTACCATGTTATGTGTACCATGTTGCCTGTACCCTGTACCCTGTACCCTGTACCCTGTACCCTGTACCCTGTATCCTGTACCCTGTACCATGTTGCATGTACCCTGTACCTTGTACCCTGTACCCTGTACCCTGTACCCTGTACCCTGTACCATGGCACAAGTCAGTGATGTAGCGTTTCTCTCTGGACCTCCAGGAGCAGGTGTCCGGGGGTACCACCAACGTGGTTCTGAGGAACCTGCTGTCGGACATGCCCTACACGGTCACCGTGGTACCCGTGTACCCCGAGGGGGAGGGCCTTCGGCAGGCCGAGAAGGGGAAAACACGTGAGTGGCGTCTGGACGCCATTTTGTTTGTGCTCTTTACTTGGTTTTTATTTCGGGTTCAGCCTCTTGTATACGCTAACGCACAACATTTGAGATTCTCGATGGCTTGCTTTTTTTCCCGATATATCGTGCAGTTTACGGACGGTCTGACGAAATGAGAATCAAACCGTCCTAGAAGTGCGTCCTAGTAGTAATAACTGAAAATAAACAAGGCAAATTAAAATAAACAAATGTTAAGGGAAACAGAGAGAGCAGATTTGGTCCACTTTGAAAACGAGAGAGAGATGTTGGCTGGGTTTAGCATGGGGAACAGAGCTAGGAGGTAGGAGGTAGGAGGTAGGAGGTAGGAGACAGACCGAAGGATAGCGAGACAGAAGGACAGGCGCACAGAAAGAGAGACAGTCGAAAGTATAGGTTGACAGACAGACAGACAGACAGACAGACAGACAGTTTGGCGGGCAGACAGGTAAAATGACAGGGAGAGAGAGACAGACGCACAGATGGGCAGGCAAACACTCAGACATAACCGCTAACCGTTAACGTAAACGTTAGCCGTTTACGCTAAACGTTAGCGGTTTACCCTAAACGCTGTTTAATTAAAAAATGGGGTTTCTCTCCCGCTTGCTCAGCAGAATCCCCCCCACAGCGTTTCACGAGGCAGCTGGGCTCCAGCGAAGCGTAGCGGCCAGAACCCAGAGATGATGGCCCTTAATGAGGCCTCTCTGGGCTCCCTTGGCCCTGCGTTAAGCTACGCTAAACGCTAATTCAGGTGGCGTTGTTGTTGTGGCGTCTGATACGCTATGAGCTAAAGAGTCCGCTCTGAGGACATGGGCATGAACATGAGTTGAACTTTAACTTTTAAAACAAGAGCTTCAAGGTAAGCGTCAGAGTGGCCCTACCGTCATTTATGATATTTGAACCATCGGATGGTTCAAATATCATAAATGACGGTAGGGCCACTCTGGGGTCCCGTCTTACCTGCTGGCCCCGCCGTCCTGTTCTTAGAAAGTCCTACTTTTTTTGCGGAGCAACGAAGCATCGGGATGTTTCGATGTGGAAGCATTAGTAACGAGGTCCAGACGTCCTGTGCCCCTCGCCGCGGGACAGTTAGTGTTTACTCGGGCTCACGTGGGAGACGTCTCGCCCCGTCGCAGAGCATCTGTCCGCAAGCCTTCATGAGGCTGAGCACCGCGGAGGATTCACACATGGCTCAGGAGGAATGTTACGGGCTCGGGCCGACACAGGACCACTGGTGCTTTGAATTACACCGAGTGTTTCCAGGTGACGGCCACGCCCGCCCCACCGGCTGGGCGTGGCCCACTTCCTGTTCGGGTCGGGCGTACTGAACCCAGGGCCGCCCTGACAGCCTTTGTTCTGGATTGATCAGACTCACAAAGAAGAGACAATATGTTTTTTATCCGATTTTTTTGTCCGATTTGTTTTTCAAATTTTGTGTAATACGTTTTCAGGAGAATAGCGTTTTATCATAAAATATAATGAAGACAAGATGTCTCCCGTTCACAGGATCTTTATTGGTTTGAGTGTTGATGACGTTTGTTTATCTCTAGACATTTTATGGAGGGGGGGGGGAGTCTTTGACTCAGACTACTTAAAATACTTCAACTACTTAAGCTAATTGGCTAACTTCTTTTAAAGCCTGGCCCATGTTCCAAGATGGTCCTCATACTCATGCAAGGGAGCCCTACATACCTCCTATTTTCTGCACACCACACACTAACCCACCTGCACCTCCTCCTGCTCCTCCCCTCACTCCTCCTCCTCCTCCCCTCACTCCTCTTTCTCCTCCCCCTCACTCCTCCTCTCATTCCTCCTCCTCTTGTCACTCCTCCTCCTTCTCCCTCCTCCTCCCTCTCCTCCTCCTCCTCCCCTCAGCTCTCCTCCACCTCCTCCTCCCCTCAGCTCTCCTCCACCTCATCCTCCTCCTCCTCCCCTCAGCTCTCCTCCTCCTTTTCCTCCTCCTCCTCCTTTTCCTCCTCCTCCTCCTCCTCCTCCTCCTCCTCCTCCCCTCACTCCTTCTGCTCCTCCTCCACGTCACTCCTCCTTCTCCCCCACCTCTCCTCTACCCCACCTCTACTCCACATTCCTCCTCCACCTTGATCCTACTCCTCTCCACCTCCAACCTCCTATATATGTGACCTTCTCCTGGTGTCTTTGACCTTGGCAGTCCCGCGGACCCCCCCCAGGAACCTCCAGGTGTACCACCCCACCCCCAACAGCCTGAACACCCGCTGGGAACCCGCCTCTGGCCAGGTGCAGCAGTACCGCGTCACCTACACCCCTCTGAACGGAGCCAAGCCTGCTGCGTCGGTGAGCTTCTCTGTCTGTCTGTCTGTCTGTCTGTCTCTCTGTCTGTCTCTCTGTCTGTCTCTCTCTCTGTCTGGCTCCATCTCTGTCTGTCTGTCTGTCTGTCTGTCTGTCTGTCTGTCTGTCTGTCTCTGTCTCTGTCTCTGTCTCTGTCTCTGTCTCTGTCTCTGTCTCTCTCTCTCTCTCTCTCTCTCTCTCTCTCTCTCTCTCTCTCTCTCTGTGTCTCTCTCTCTCTCTGTGTCTCTCTCACTCCCACTGTCTCTCTCTCTCTCTCTCTCTCTCTCTGTGTCTCTCTCTCTCTCTGTGTCTCTCTCACTCCCACTGTCTCGCTCTCTCTCTCTCTCTCTCTCTCTCTCTCTCTCTCTGTGTCTCTCTCTCTCTGTGTGTCTCTCTCACTCCCACTGTCTCTCTCTCTCTCTCCCTCCCCCCTCTCCCCTCTCTGGTTCCTGTATCTCCAAGAGGAAGACGTGTGAACCAAGAGGAGAAGGATGTGAGATGTTAAAGAGGTTCTCTGGCCCTCCTCAGTTCTGCTGTGAGGTGGCAGACGGTTCCCCAGTCCCCTGAGTCCGAGCTGTGATTGGTTCCTGGGGCAGTGGACCCGAGTCCTCACGGAGTCCTAGTATTTAGCAGCTGGGATCCACACAGCTGTGGTTCTTATCTGTGGGGGTCAACACGGCGTCTCATCGTTTCGATCAGTGTTTGCTTTAGCGGCGAGCTAAACCCTTTGTTCCAGAAGGACCGTGAAACGGCGATTCATCTGTAATAACATGAATGTTCTGAAACGGGGGAACGCTTGACTCATCGGCTTAATGTTGCTCTTGATTAGCGTTGATTACACCGCCGGGCGCCACGCGCCTGATCAAACACGGGAAAACACGCCAACGTCAACACAGACGACGCAAACTACCGTATATGTGCTCATGACTCACAGCCCCGGAAGGACGCACCGCTGGCCAGATGTGTGTCTCCTGACCGCGCAAACAGTTTGTACGAGTCCCGCTCTGTTTTCTGGCCGGTCTGAGGCGGTTCGTACCGGTTTGTACGAGTCCCGCTCTGTTTTCTGGCCGGTCTGAGGCGGTTCGTACCGGTTTGTACGAGTCCCGGGCTGTTATCTGGCCGGTCTGAGGCGGTTCGTACCGGTTTGTACGCGTCCCGGTCTGTTATCTGGCCGGTTTGAGGCGGTTGCTTCGATGACGGATCCAGCTGGGGTCTTTAATTACTACACGTTTGTTTTGTGTTAAACGGACGAAGGAGCATGAGGGAACGTCTCCTCGCACCACCCCCCCCCCCCCCCCCCCCATGGGCGCCAGGGATCCATTGTGTCGGACGGGTTTGAAAGACTCACTCTGTCATCTGGTGTGGGGGGGGGGGGGGGGATTCGGACGGCTTTGTGTGACTCCTCGTCTCGGAGGAGGGTGTCAGCCCTAATCTCCTACACCTGGGCAGGCCAAGACGTCAAAACCAAACAAACTCTTTGTGTCTCTTTCTTGGACGGAGGAAGGGAAGTGGCTTCACCTTCGCCACGCTTTGTTCAGAGCTCTCTGAACGCTAAGCTAGCGAGGAGGAGAGGTGTCTGCTGAGAGCAGAGCCATGGAAACTTGGCGGTTGAAATTTGGCGGTTGAAATTCGGCCGTACATTTTCGGCAGTTGAAATTCCACGGATGTTGAATCTATTGCACCTCAGTGTGTCTTTGATGTTTCTTTGCGTATTGGCTGCTGTTGTTGTTGATGATGTTTTTGTTGTTGTAGCGGCCCGTTTGTCCGACTGTCTGACGTGCCACAGAGTTCATCAGGCTTTTCAGGGTTTCCTGTGACATCATGACCTCCAGCCCGATGTGAGCGAGCCCTGCGATCATCCCAGCGGATGAGCAGCGTCTTCTCTCCGGTGGGGGGGGGGGGGGGGGGGGAGGGCGGTTGCGTACGTGAGGGCCCGGGTCATCTGAGGACCCCCTGCTCTGTGAGCGGAGGGGGTTGGGGGTAGGTCTCAGACGCGCGTGGCGATGACGAACCCGTTGGCGGCTCCTCCACCCAGACGTTGCATGGGGGGGTGGGGGGGGGGGGGGGTGGGGGGGGGGGTGGGGGGGGGGGGGGGGGGGGGGGGAGAGAAAGGGAATGGGAGGTCAAGAGGGATGAGGTCATTATGTACGTTAGCGCTGCCAGACCGGAGTGTGATCTATCACCGGGTCGTCTGTCAGACACACACAGATATAGACACACAGACATAGACACACAGATAGACACGCAGTACACACACACACATACACAGACATAGACACACAGATAGACACGCACTACACACACATACACAGACATAGACACACAGATAGACACGCACTACACACACACACATACACAGACATAGACACACAGATAGACACGCACTACACACACACACATACACAGACACATAAACAGATAGACACGCACTACACAAACACACATACACAGACATAGACACACAGATAGACACGCACTACACAAACACACATACACAGACATAGACACACAGATAGACACGCACTACACACACACACACACACACATACACAGACACATAAACAGATAGACACGCACTACACACACACACATACACAGACATAGACACACAGATAGACACGCACTACACACACATACACAGACATAGACACACAGATAGACACGCACTACACACACATACACAGACATAGACACACAGATAGACACGCACTACACACACACACATACACAGACATAGACACACAGATAGACACGCACTACACACACATACACAGACATAGACACACAGATAGACACGCACTACACACACACACACACACACACACATACACATAAACAGATAGACACGCACTACACACACATACACAGACATATACACATAAACAGATAGATACACACTACACACAGACAAAGACACTTGCACAGATAGAGACACAGCACCTCCACATTGATAGACACACACACACGGTTATAGACTCAGCACACCTCAGACACAGAAATGCATACAAACACGCACACACACACGCACACACACGCACACACACGCACACACACGCACACACGCACACACACGCACACACACACGCACGCACACACGCACACACACGCACACACACGCACACTAATGCACACACGCACACACATGCACACACGCACACACACACACGTACACACACGCACACACACGCACACACACGCACACACACGCACACACACGCACACACACACGCACACACACACGCACACACACGCACACACACGCACACACACACCCCCAGCAGCGCCCGGTAACCGTTTGACCCTGTGGTGTTTCCGTAGATGCTGGTCCCGGGGGGAACCACCGCCCGCCTGCTGGACCACCTGCTGGCGGACACGCCCTACAGCGTGGAGGTGGTGCCGCTGTACGCCGACGGCGACGGCCCCGGCATCAAGGCCAACGGGAAAACACGTGAGGCTCCGCCCGCCGCCGTGATGTCACGGGTCACGTGACTCCCCGGAGCTCTGACTTGTCCTGTGCGTTTGTGTTGTGTGAAAGTTGTGCGTTTGTGTTTTACGTGTGTGTTTTTAAACACGCCGTCGTCACTGTTAAATCATTGGAGTGACTGAACTTCAAACAGCCTCGCCCAGTGTGTTGTCGACTGTTATGGTGGGGTCTTACAATCAGCAGCACACACATATCTGTTCCTCAAACTCTCTGCCAGCTTTCTTTAACTGTCACTCCCCTCACCTGTCACTCCCCTCACCTGTCACTCCCCTCACCTGTCACTCCCCTCACCTGTCACTCCCTTCAACTGTCACTCCCCTCAGCTGTCACACCCCTCACCTGTCACTCCCCTCACCTGTCACTTCCTTCACCTGTCACTCCCCTCACCTGTCACTCCCCTCACCTGTCACTTCCTTCACCTGTCACTCCTCTCACCTGTCACTCCCCTCACCTGTCACTCCCCTCACCTGTCACTCCTCTCACCTGTCACACCCCTCACCTGTCATCGTGGTGGATCAATGTGTTGATGGAGGGCCCTTGTGTTGATGGAGGGCCCTTGTGTTGATGGAGGGCCCTTGTGTTGATGGAGGGCCCTTGTGTTGATGGAGGGCCCTTGTGTTGATGGAGGGCCCTTGTGTTGATGGAGGGCCCTTGTGTTGATGGAGGGCCCTTGTGTTGATGGAGGGCCCTTGTGTTGATGGAGGGCCCTTGTGTTGCAGTGCCCCGCGGGGGCCCCAGGAACATGCGCGTGTTCGATGCCACCACCAACACGCTGACCATCGGCTGGGACCACGCCGAAGGCCCCGTCAACCAGTACAAGATCTCCTACGCCCCCATGACGGGGGACCCCATCACAGAGTTCGTAAGTCGCCCCACATCTGGACCGCCGCTTCAGAGTTCACATCCAACCGGGGGTAACCTTAGTCTAGAGTTTAGACTAGTCTTTATAGACTAAGGTTAACCAGTATTAACCTTAGTCTAGAGTTTAGACTAGTGTTTATAGACTAAGGTTAACCGGGGGTAACCTTAGTCTAGAGTTTAGACTAGTGTTTATAGACTAACATCAACCGGGGGTAACCTTAGTCTAGAGTTTAGACTAGTGTTTATAGACTAACATCAACCGGGGGTAACCTTAGTCTAGAGTTTAGACTAGTGTTTATAGACTAACGTCAACCGGGGGTAACCTTAGTCTAGAGTTTAGACTAGTGTTTATAGACTAAGGTTAACCGGGGGTAACCTTAGTCTAGAGTTTAGACTAGTGTTTATAGACTAAGGTTAACCGGGGGTAACCTTAGTCTAGAGTTTAGACTAGTGTTTATAGACTAAGGTTAACCGGGGGTAACCTTAGTTTAGACCAGTGTTTGTAGACTAGTAGAAACATCCTGGAGGAAGCCTCTCCAGGAAGCCTTTAATGAGGACGTTTGGCTGAGGACATGTGGACGTTTGGCTGAGGACATGTGGACGTTTGGCTGAGGACATGTGGACGTTTGGCTGAGGACATGTGGACGTTTGGCTGAGGACATGTGGACGTTTGGCTGAGGACATGTGGACGTTTGGCTGAGGACATGTGGACGTTTGGCTTAGGACACATCGTCACCTTAAATCATTTTGATAACGAACTCTTCTAACTAAACTAAGTATTAAATCCCCCCCACACTCTGGGCTTTTTAGAAGCAAAGAATACCGTTTGAAGCTCATTTTCTGGCATATCTTTGGCTCGCCGGAAAACAAAATGGCTGATTAGCTGACCAAGTAAAGGCTTGGTTGGACCGGCGCTAACGCTCAGTATTCAATCCCATTATTAGTAGCCGTAAATAACCAGAGCTGGAGCGCTAGCAGGGAGGCCGCGACCGCCCAGCTGGTTCCCATCGTGGCTTGTTAGCCGCGCGGCACCTGCTTCGAGCTACGCGCGTCTCGGCAAAAGCGGCGCCGGGACGATGTCAGCGTCTGGAGGTCACGGACCAGAAGAGTTTTAATTGTTGTGCGGGTGTGTAGCGAGTAAACAAGACCGAATGAGAAGCGTGTGGAGTCAGCCGAGCCCAGCGCTGTGTGTGTGTGTGTGGATAGGCCTAGTCTCCTAGTCTCCTAGTCTCCTGGTCTCCTGGTCTCCTGGTCTCCTAGTCTCCTAGTCTCCTAGTCTCCTGGTCTCCTGGTCTCCTGGTCTCCTGGTCTCCTGGTCTCCTAGTCTCCTAGTCTCCTAGTCTCCTGGTCTCCTGGTCTCCTGGTCTCCTGGTCTCCTAGTCTCCTAGTCTCCTAGTCTCCTGGTCTCCTGGTCTCCTGGTCTCCTGGTCTCCTAGTCTCCTAGTCTCCTAGTCTCTTAGTCTCCTAGTCTCCTGGTCTCCTGGTCTCTTAGTCTCTTAGTCTCCTGGTCTCCTGGTCTCCTGGTCTCCTGGTCTCCTGGTCTCCTAGTCTCCTAGTCTCTTAGTCTCCTAGTCTCCTAGTCTCCTAGTCTCCTGGTCTCCTGGTCTCCTGGTCTCCTGGTCTCCTGGTCTCCTAGTCTCCTAGTCTCCTAGTCTCCTAGTCTCCTGGTCTCCTGGTCTCCTGGTCTCCTGGTCTCCTGGTCTCCTGGTCTCCTGGTCTCCTGGTCTCCTAGTCTCCTAGTCTCCTAGTCTCCTGGTCTCCTGGTCTCCTGGTCTCCTGGTCTCCTGGTCTCCTAGTCTCCTAGTCTCCTAGTCTCCTGGTCTCCTGGTCTCTGGTCTCCTAGTCTCCTAGTCTCCTAGTCTCCTGGTCTCCTGGTCTCCTGGTCTCCTGGTCTCCTGGTCTCCTAGTCTCCTAGTCTCCTAGTCTCCTGGTCTCCTGGTCTCCTAGTCTCTTAGTCTCCTAGTCTCCTAGTCTCCTAGTCTCCTAGTCTCCTGGTCTCCTGGTCTCCTGGTCTCCTAGTCTCCTAGTCTCTTAGTCTCTTAGTCTCCTGGTCTCCTGGTCTCCTGGTCTCCTGGTCTCCTAGTCTCCTAGTCTCTTAGTCTCCTAGTCTCCTAGTCTCCTAGTCTCCTGGTCTCCTGGTCTCCTGGTCTCCTGGTCTCCTAGTCTCCTAGTCTCCTAGTCTCCTGGTCTCCTGGTCTCCTGGTCTCCTGGTCTCCTGGTCTCCTGGTCTCCTAGTCTCCTAGTCTCCTAGTCTCCTAGTCTCCTAGTCTCCTAGTCTCCTAGTCTCCTAGTCTCTTAGTCTCTTAGTCTCTTAGTCTCTTAGTCTCCAAGTCTCCTAGTCTCCTAGTCTCCTGGTCTCCTAGTCTCCTAGTCTCCTGGTCTCCTAGTCTCCTATCCTAGTCTCCCGCGCCCTGGCCAGGCTGCAGCACCGTTGTTCAGCCAAGGGAAACGCCCTGTAGCGACTTCTCCCCGGAGGGATTCAGGGATCAAGGAAGCACAGTTTAGGTGCCGGACTGCACCAACGACTTCCCAGGAATGTTGGAGACATCGGCAGTCTCTCTGTTTGGTGTTCAGCGGTGAAGGTTAGGACACGACCTCATTTAGTCTGAGGTCTCGTGAAGCCGTCGCTGTAGGAGAGAGTTTAGGACCAAAGATGGACACGCACAGGTGCAACGTGGGTCAACACTTACATATTGTTGTTATGTTTAATGTTGTTCAATTTATCATCGCTATGGAGACATTCTCACTCAGAAGAAACCAACAATCACAATGTATGGTGTGTGTATGTGTGCGTGCGCGCGCGTGTGTGCATACCTGTGTGCGCATGTGTGTGTGTGTGTGTGTGCATGTGCGTGTATGCCTCTGTGTGTGTGTGTGTGTGTGTGTGTGTGCATGCCTGTGTGTGCATGTGCGTGCATGCCTCTGTGTGTGTGTGTGCGTGCATGCCTGTGTGGGTGTGTGTTTGTGTTTGTGTGCGTGCGTGCATGCCTGTGTGTGTGCGTGCGTGCGTCTGTGTGTGTGTGTGTGTGTGAACCCAGGCCATCGTCCCCGGCAACAGGAACAACGCCCTGCTCCAGAACCTGGTCCCGGACACGCCCTACAACATCACGGTGGAGGCGGTCTACACGGAGGGTCCGGGGGGCTGGCTGAACGGGAACGGACGCACAGGTCAGGAGAACCCTGCACGGAGAACATAGAACGTAGAACATAGAACATATAGGAGAAGTTACTGACACACAGGTCAGGAGAACCCTGCACGGAGAACATAGAACGTAGAACATAGAACATATAGGAGAAGTTACTGACACACAGGTCAGGAGAACCCTGCACGGAGAACATAGAACGTAGAACATAGAACATATAGGAGAAGTTACTGACACAGGTCAGGAGAACCCTGCACGGAGAACATAGAACGTAGAACATAGAACATATAGGAGAAGTTACTGACACACAGGTCAGGAGAACCCTGCACGGAGAACATAGAACGTAGAACATAGAACATATAGGAGAAGTTACTGACACACAGGTCAGGAGAACCCTGCACGGAGAACGTAGAACATATAGGAGAAGTTACTGACACAGGTCAGGAGAACCCTGCACGGAGAACATAGAACGTAGAACATAGAACATATAGGAGAAGTTACTGACACAGGTCAGGAGAACCCTGCACGGAGAACATAGAATGTAGAACATAGAACATATAGGAGAAGTTACTGACACACAGGTCAGGAGAACCCTGCACGTAGAACATAGAACATATCAGATGTGAGATACAAGTCACGGTACGATGAAGTAAAGATAAAGGTGAGGTAGGATGAGATTAGGAGAGGTGACATGCGTCAGTAAGATCCTTCACTGTTTCACACCGGATCATTCCGATGAGATAAGCTGCCTGTCCCTCACCAGCAGTCCAGGAGAGGATTGGGAGAGTTGTGGTTGGCGGAAGCGGGAGAAAATGAGATTTAAATGGGATGCGGGCGTCCTCTGGGGTTGTCACGACGATGGTGAAGGTACAGCGGGCCAGCTGGCTGGGCTGGGAGGCTGGGCTCATTGTCCACTGTTGCACAAACAATGTCAACTGTCTGAGGCTTGCCATTGAAGACTGTGCGCCAGTGCCAGGCCAGATACCAAGCCCGCTCGGCTGCTCCAGAAGACTCTCCTCAGACCAATGGAAACACACCGTCACAGGCAGGGAGGGAGGGGCCAGAGAGACAGGGGGAGGAGCCACACAGACAAGGGGGAGGGGTTAGCTATGCGTGTGGGAGGGGCTACAGAAACATGGCGAGGCCTCCATTGGGTGAGGATTTCTAGAAGTTTCCAAGTTGTTATAATGGCTTTATGTAAAATAAAAAAAATACAATGTTATTTTGAATTTCAGGGAGGAAACAACAGCAGTTTAAGAGAATATTGAAAGTAAAAACTGACTCATAAACGTTGTTGACACGTTGTTCTCCGCTCGTTGCCGTGGTGACAGTGGGTCTGCTGGAGCCGAGGAACCTGCGCGTGTCTGACGAGTGGTACACCCGGTTCCGCGTGGCCTGGGACCCGGTAGCCTCCCCCGTACTGGGGTACAAGCTGGTCTACGCCCCCGCAGGTGAGACACACACACACACACACACACACACACACACACACACACACTCAGGTGCTGGACCAGTAGCCTAACCTCCAGGTCTCTCCGGGTCCCAGGTCAGCCCCAGGACTCCAGGGAGGTGTTCGTGGGGGACGTGACCTCCTTCTCGCCCCACAACCTGCAGACCGGGACCACCTACGACGTCAAGGTGTTCGCCCAATACAGCGGCGGCATCAGCCGCGCCCTGGAGGGACAGGGAACCACGCGTAGGTCACCACGGCAACACGCCTGGAACCACTTCAACAATACACGTTACCTTGGCAACACACATGTCACCTTCCCCTTGTGACACGCATGTAACCCATAGCAACGACACACACGTTACCCTCGGCAACACACATGTTCCCCCACCGCTTGTGACACTCTCGTAACCCATGGTAACACGTATGTATCCCATAGCAACACATGACCCATAACCCATAGAATATCCTTCAGCAATACTAGAGTACTGCAGTGCTACAGTGCTACAGTACTGTAGTGCTACAGTGCTACAGTGCTACAGTACTACAGTACTGCAGTGCTACAGTGCTGCAGTGCTACAGTGCAGCAGTGCTACAGTGCTACAGTGCTACAGTGCTGCAGTGCTGCAGCGCTACAGTGCTGCAGTGCTACAGTGCTACAGTGCTGCAGTGCTACAGTGCTGCAGTGCTACAGTGCTACAGTGCTACAGTGCAACAGTGCTACAGTGCTACAGTACTGCAGTGCTACAGTGCTGCAGTGCTACAGTGCTACAGTGCTGCAGTGCTACAGTGTTGCAGTGCTACAGTGCTGCAGTGCTGCCTTGTAACTGGATCCCCTCTCCTGCGCAGTGTACCTGAACGTCACGGGCCTGGAGACGGAGTTCATCGGACACGACAAGTACTGCATCAAGTGGACGGCCCACCGAGCCGCCACCTACTACCGAATCATGGTGGCGCCCGTCGACTGTGAGTCCCCCCCTCCCCCCCTCCCCCCTCCCCCCCTCCCCCCCTCCCCCCTCCCCCCCCCAAACCGCTTTCCCCTGTGGCGGTTATCCGTGATCAAAGGAGCACGCGGTCTCTTCTGTTGTAGCGCCTCCATGTTGGATTTAACACAGCGTGCTCTGCTGGCTAACGCTAGCTCATCGGTGGGCGTTTGCCTCGTGGGGTCAGTGCTTACAGGGGGACCAATCACAGGCGGCGGAAGTGACCCCATATAATGGACATGATCAGTGTGCCCGGCTCCATGCGTGTTCACGTGCACGTGCGTGTCACACGTCTCCTCGCCGGACTCCCCACCTGGGCGCGTTCCAACACACGCGGCGCTGGGAGCGCGTTGGGACCGGAGACTCTCTCTTGCAGACGTTCCTGACGTAGGAACAGCTCCAGATGATGTCATCGGCCACGCACGAGGTTCCTCTAAATGACTACGTGTGCATCAGACTACAGCGCGCGCACGCACACGCACACACACACGCACACACACACACACACACACACACACAGTGAGAGTGTGTGTCTGGAGAGGCTGTTTGTCCTACTTTTAGGACAAACAGTTTTAATTACTTCTCTGTCTGGAAAGATTTCATCCGTCTTCTAAATGCACAAGGATGGGGGGAGAGGGGAGCTTGAGGGGAGTGGTGTGTGTGTGTGTGTGTGTGTGTGTGTGTGTGTGTGTGTGTGTGTGTGTGTGTGTGTGTGTGGGAGGGTGTGAGAATGCTTTGAATCCCCATCTGGTTCGTATCGGTCTACTTGACGAATGCTTGAAATTAGGAGGATAGAAGGAAAGTCGAGGCGCGTGAATATCTAAATATCGATGTGGGAGTTGTTGAGACTTTGAAGCCTTGGAGAGGCTCGCTGGCCGGGTGGCAGACAGATGGTCCACTCGCACCCGAGGACCAGACTCGGCCGGAGAATCCCAACAAGGCGTTCCACCTGGCGGCTTCGGAGACAGCAGGCCTCGCTCCGGAGTCAACAAATAAGTCAACTGTTTGTTCTCGGGCTTGGAAATGAAGAACCCCGCTCAGGGTGAGAGTGGGGGGGAGAGAGGGGGGGGGGGGAGAGAGAGGGGAGGGCTGGGGGATGCGCTGCAGGAGATGAGGCCGTACAAGGCCACGCTGGGTGTACGGCTTGGCTATGTCAGCATTTCCACCTATTTCGAGCTTTCGAATGCAACCAAAGTCCCTGCTCTGTGAGCGCAGAGCCCTCTGGATCCAGAGGGCTGTGAGCGCAGAACCCTCTGGATCCAGAGGGCTGTGAGCGCAGAACCCTCTGGATCCAGAGGGCTGTGAGCGCAGAACCCTCTGGATCCAGAGGGCTGTGAGCGCAGAACCCTCTGGATCCAGAGGGCTGTGAGCGCAGAACCCTCTGGTCTAAAGGAATCAACGGTGCGGTCGCAGAGATCCGTGGTACAGGCTTGACGCCTTCGCCGTGGTTTGGACCAAACCGAGAGTTTCGGCTGTTGATACTAGAGGGATATTTTGGTGTTTTTTTGGGGAAGGGGGGGGGGGGGGGGGGTGAATCGGCAGTAGGGTTAGCGAACCAAGCCTTTCAAACGAGTCGCGCCGACGGAAGCCCCCCGACGATAAACACACACTGTACCACAGCCAGTAGCCATGACAGCTGTCTCGACAGCAAACACTGCTCGTTTGTCTGTGGCGCTGCGTAAGCCATAAATATCAGACTCTTTGGCACCACGCAGTCCAGCACCGATGGCTGATGTGTGTTGTCTCCCTGGTAACGGTGGTCTGTGTCCTCTGTGTGTGTTGTCTCCCTGGTAACGGTGGTGTCCTCGTGTCCTCTGTGTGTTGTGTCCCTGGTAACGGTGGTCTGTGTCCTCTGTGTGTTGTCTCCCTGGTAACGGTGGTCTGTGTCCTCTGTGTGTTGTCTCCCTGGTAACGGTGGTGTCCTCGTGTCCTCTGTGTGTTGTGTCCCTGGTAACGGTGGTCTGTGTCCTCTGTGTGTGTTGTCTCCCTGGTAACGGTGGTGTCCTCGTGTCCTCTGTGTGTTGTCTCCCTGGTAACGGTGGACTGTGTCCTCTGTGTGTGTTGTCTCCCTGGTAACGGTGGTGTCCTCGTGTCCTCTGTGTGTTGTCTCCCTGGTAACGGTGGTGTCCTCGTGTCCTCTGTGTGTTGTCTCCCTGGTAACGGTGGTGTCCTCGTGTCCTCTGTGTGTTGTCTCCCTGGTAACGGTGGTGTCCTCGTGTCCTCTGTGTGTTGTGTCCCTGGTAACAGTGGACTGTGTCCTCTGTGTGTTGTGTCCCTGGTAACGGTGGTCTGTGTCCTCTGTGTGTGTTGTCTCCCTGGTAACGGTGGTGTCCTCGTGTCCTCTGTGTGTTGTGTCCCTGGTAACGGTGGTCTGTGTCCTCTGTGTGTTGTCTCCCTGGTAACGGTGGTGTCCTCGTGTCCTCTGTGTGTTGTGTCCCTGGTAACGGTGGTCTGTGTCCTCTGTGTGTTGTCTCCCTGGTAACGGTGGTGTCCTCGTGTCCCACAGCGTTCAACAAGGGGAAGCAGGAGATTACCTTCCCTGCTGGTCAGCCCCGGTACTGCTTCGAGGGTCTCTCCCAGGACGCTCTCTACACCGCCACCGTGTTCGTGCAGACCCCCAACCTGGAGGGGCCCGGCGTCAGCGGCAAGGAGAGGACCCGTAAGTCTCTGATCTGGATGGAGGGACGGACCCCCCTCACAGACCCACACCTAATCTGGTCCCAGCTCTGCCTTAGAGAGCTGGGGAGGAACCCCCTCACAGACCCACACCTAATCTGGTCCCAGCTCTGCCTTAGAGAGCTGGGGAGGAACCCCCTCTTAGACCCACACCTAATCTGGTCCCAGCTCTGGGGAGGAACCCCCTGTACATCGTCGGGCCTGGTAGTCTGGGCTCTAGTGGTTAGGGCGTTTGACAGCTGAAAAGTTGTCACTAATGTCCACGGTCTACCCCCCACCCCCCCCCCCCCCCCCACCCCAGAGCAAGATGCCCTAACCCCTACCTGCTCCTTAATGGCATGTATCTGAATTGAGTAAGGTGTCTCGTTTATTAATACTACCGTACCAACCACTCCTAGCACTGCACACTTCAAAACATACCAGATGTCTTTTGGATTTGTAAATTCACTTTTCCGTTTCTCTTTTGTCCAGTGGTGAAACCGACCCCGGTTCCTACAAACCCCCCCACCCCCCCGCCTCCCCCGACCATACCCCCCGCATGGGCAGGTGAGTACCCACAATCCTTTGCTGTTGGTTGCCCTGCATGTGCTCTGTCTCTCTGCCTTCTTTACTTGGGTGCATCGCGTCCATAACGAGAGGCATCTGTTTTCGTCATTTGGATCGTACGTCACGGCCGATAATAATTCGATTTGGTTGACGTAGAATTCGCTGTAAACGTGTTTAAAGTAGAAAATAACCGAATAATTGATGAACGTCATTATATTCTTAATCGGATCACTCGAGACAAGTGTGGCGGCACATCGCTTCCAGACGTAAACGGCTCTACGTTTTTGCACGCAAACCTCCTCTGGATCCGCAGTCTGCGGGCCGGGCTAACGCTCTGCACATGTGTAGCCCCCCCCCCATCCCTGCCACCATCCCCGCCACCATCCCCCAGCCCCACCATCCCCCAGCCCCCCCATCCCCCCATCCCACCCACCCCCCCAGACCCCCCATCCCCCAGCCCCACCATCCCCCCAGACCCCCCATCCCCCAGCCCCCAGCCCCCCCATCCCCCCCCCAGACCCCCCATCCCCACCCCCCGTTGAGACACAACAAGCTGGGTGTTGAAACCGGACCAGGTACCGCTCCCATGGACCGGTTCAGCCGGGTTCAAGTATTATGTAAAACAAATCTCTTTTTATGAATGCCGAAGTCGAGAGAGAAGAACTATTGACGATGCGAAAGTATGCTCCAACACATCAGGCAAACATTATTCTCCGTTTTTTTGTTTTGGCCCATTGATTACGGCGAGAAAAGAAAAAAGCGATTAAAGATAGCTCACTTTCAGACCTTCTGGCGACCAAATGTGTCTTGTTTTCTCCCGAGTATTTCCGAGGATAATGTTTTTGGGGATCGGTTAAAGTGATGACTACATCACGCCTCCCCTCCGTCGGTTTGGTCTTGTGGCCCGGTTTTGCGGTCAGAACTTGCAGAACAGTGATCAGGCCTCGCTGCCTGGGCCCTCCCAAGGCGAACGGTATCGCTTACAGCGCTCCATCTGAGGGCTGCTTGTCTGTTTTCGTTCCTGTTTTAAGTGTGCAAAGGTGCCAAGGCAGACGCGGTGTTCCTCATCGATGGATCCTGGAGCATCGGCGAGGACAGCTTTAGGAAAGTGATCGGCTTCGTCTCCAACCTGACCGGCGCCTTCGACATAATCGGGCCCTCTGGGATTCAGGTTGGTAGTTAGAATGCTACGCGGCACCCTGGAGCCCTTTGGGGATTAACTCCAGTGCCCAGAAGGGCCTTTTAAACTGAGACTCTGATTCAGGGCTGTACAAAATGTGCCTGAGCTGTAATGTCAACGTCTGGATGTGATGCTAGCCGGTTAGCATGGCGCTTGCCAACCGATTGCCAACGTCTGGATGTGATGCTAGTCGGTTAGCATGGCGCTTGCCAACCGATTGCCAACGTCTGGATGTGATGCTAGCCGGTTAGCATGGCGCTTGCCAACCGATTGCCAACGTCTGGATGTGATGCTAGCCGGTTAGCATGGCGCTTGCCAACCGATTGCCAACGTCTGGATGTGATGCTAGCCGGTTAGCATGGCGCTTGCCAACCGATTGCCAACGTCGTGGTGGTGTGTGTCTCGGGTGTCAGGTGTCCTTCGTGCAGTACAGCGACAGTGCCAAGACAGAGTTCAGACTCAACGCCTACCAAGACAAGGGCACCGTGCTGTCGGCCTATCATCTGATCCCCTACCGAGGAGGGAACACCAAAACAGGTGGGGCCACGCCTACTTCAAGATCCCGTTCACTTTCACTTTAGATTCATCCTTTTCATGGCCCTTACTCACATAGCGGCCATCTTGGAATGCGGTATTCAGCATTCGGTTCCCCCCACCCAGCTAGTGTTAGAACCAAGATGGCTGCTAGGTGAATAAGGCCCTAAGAGTGAACATTTAGGTCACACCCTACATTATTTACCAGGAGAATACTTGGTACAATAGAAGTGTGTATTCAGTATCGAATTGCAAAAGTCAAAACACTTTTATAGACGAAAGTCTATGGATATGTTGAGTAGGGGCCTTGCATGTATTGTTAATAATAACCATTACATGGCCAGAAGGGCTATTTGATAACCTTAAGAAATAATACATTGCAGCCATCATTTATACAAGTTGCTAATTGCTCTATAGTAATTTATCAGACTTAATCAAATCAAATTCTGGTGTTTCCACCATTGGGTAATAAAAAACAAGACAGGAGATGTTCTCTACCAGACTCTGAGGTTCTCTCAGACTCTGCGGTTCTCTACCAGACTCTGAGGTTCTCTACCAGACTATGAGGTTCTCTCAGACTCTGAGGTTCTCTCAGACTCTGAGGTTCTCTATTAGACTCTGAGGTTCTCTATTAGACTCTGAGGTTCTCTCAGACTCTGAGGTTCTCTATTAGACTCTGAGGTTCTCTCAGACTCTGAGGTTCTCTATTAGACTCTGAGGTTCTCTCAGACTCTGAGGTTCTCTCAGACTCTGAGGTTCTCTCAGACTCTGAGGTTCTCTACCAGACTGAGGTTTTCCCGGGGGTTGTCTACGGTTCTCTGATGTTCTTCTGTGTTCCCCGTCAGGTGTGGCTCTGCAGCACACCTACGAGAAGGCCTTCACTGTGGGGAACGGCATGAGGAGGAACGTCCCGAAGATCGTGGTGACGGTGACGGACGGCCGCTCGCAGGACGAGGTGAAGAAGAGTGCGCAACAACTGCAGCATGCGGGTGAGTTGAGTTCCAACGCCGTAGCCTCGCGCTACGGCGTTGTAGCGTAGCGATGTCCTGTTTGCACGACCGTTAGCCTAAACTACCGTCTGAAGAGGCTTCGAAGGCGTACCTTCAAAGACCTTTAGAGCTAAGGTAAACCTAGCTTAGGTAGGCTAAGTTTACCTTTGGTAAGCTAGGTGACCTACCTCTTTGATGTAGCGGAGGAAAGGGAAAGAAACGCTGGAGCAGAGGACTTGTGAGAGGAGAGATGGTCCTCCTGGAAACTAGAGGCCAGGTGACGGTTTCCAGGTTCCGACGGAGGCAGGCAGCTACAGGCTGCCTTGCTCAGGAGCGCTCTGGAGAAAGGCTTCTGATTGATCAAGTCTGCAGCCTTTTAGAGAAGATTGTCTGAAGCCCCTACCGCCGGCTCCTTCTCCTTCTCCAGCCCCCCTCCCCTGGCACGCTGAGACATGTCTTGAGTGAGACCATGTGTAGGCTGGTCTCCAGCCTACAGAGAGTCCTGCTAGTGTGGGGTTGGGGGGGGGGGGGGGGGGGGGGGGGGAGTAAACATCCGTGCAGAGATCCGTAAAGTGGATGCAGTGCACAGTGTTTCCGGCCCTGAGGTTGCGTGTGTTTTCTCCTCCCCCCCCCCCCCCCCCCCCCCCCACCCTCGTCCTCCTCTCTCTCCAGGGTACACCGTGTTTGTGGTGGGCGTCGCCGACGTGGACTTCACCGAGCTGCAGAGCATCGGCAGCAAGCCCAGTGAGAGGCACGTCTTCGTGGTGGACGGCTTCGACGCCTTCGACACCATCAAGGAGAACCTCGTCACCTTCATCTGCGAGACGGCCACCTCCTGTGAGTTAGCGTAGCTTCGCCGTAGCACAACGGAAGTCAAGCTCATCGTTTGATAATCAGTGATCCTCACGTCTTCCCTCTCATCCTTTTGCAGCGTGTCCCTTGATCTACCTCAATGGATTTACTTCACCCGGTAAGCCCACGGCCAATTATGATCGATTATTGATTGGCTTTTTCAGTAGTCGATTTTAAATGCTCTTCCTACACCATGATGTTATGGTCTGTTTGTTTTGAGCATGCAAAGAAAAATAAAATCACATCACCCCTTATTTCATCCAATTACACCTTCAAATGTTTTGTCAAGAAAATCTTCTATTCCTCTGAATGAATGGATAAAACGGCACAAGTACTGCGATCTGTCTGACATCACTTCCTGTTCCCCCATGTTCCCCCAGGCTTCCGGATGCTGGAGGCCTTCAACCTGACGGAGAAGACCTACAGCTCCATCAGGGGAGTGTCCATGGAGCCCGGCTCCTTCAACAGCTTCACCTCCTACCGCCTTCACAAGAACGCCTTCCTGGCCCAGCCCTCCATGTGAGTCTGACCCCCCAGCATCTGGACTAGACTACTGTCCCCCCCAGCATCTAGACTAGATTTATGTCCCCCCCCCAACATCTAGACTAGATTTCTGTCCCCCCCAGCATCTGGACTAGACTACTGTCCCCCCCAGCATCTGGACTAGACTTCTGTCCCCCCCCCCCCCCCCCCAAACTCAATATTTCTGTCTTCTTCATCATTCAGATGAGAAATCCAAAAAGCTTGAAGTCTTCCTGTACTTTATGACACTGACCCACATGTCGCATCAACACTCAGCGTAAATCATAGCCTGTCACACGGACACACACATACAAGGGACAGGGTGGTCTAGTGGTTAAGACTCCCAGAGGAAAGGTACTGGGTTCGATACCCCGTGTCCCCCATCCTTGCGCAAGATGCCCACACTGCTATCTTCTGCTTCTGGACATGAACCCCAACCCCTGTGAGAAGCGTCTAAAGCCCCCAAAAACCACAATAAAACCACCGTGTAGCAGCGCCGCGATGCTAGCACTGCAGCCCCGTGTTATATAAGGAAGCCAGGGGGGTGCAGGAGCTACGGGGGCTAGCGCTGCCCAGGAGCACCGCGGCGTTGGGGTACCCTGGAGTGTTGACGGGTACGACATGATGGGTCTTGCCCAGCAATGTTCAAGGAAAGTGGTTTTAAACTTTAACCCCCAAATGCAGGTCAAATAGATTTACGACGCTGTTAAGTTCCCTCAGATGGCTGAACCCAACGGGGACCACAGAGGGAAACTGCCCTTAAACTCAGGCACACACACAGTTTTATGACCGGACTCTCCGGTCCTCCACCTGCTTGCAAAGTTCATGACCAACAATACCCAAATCCCTTCCCGCCATTTTGTCCGATGTCAGCACTGGTGTCTCCCAGAGAGAGAGGGGGGGGGGGGAGAGTAACACACAGCGCTGTCCGCATTCTCAACATTACAACGACACCCCTACCTCGTTGTAAACAACTGTCACGGCATCTTCGCCAAAGCAGATCGACCCCGCTGCCAGACGCTTGCTTATGATCCGTCCTGTGTGATGCGCTCAGGGATCTGTGCGTATGCGTTCCGTCTTTGTGTGTTTGCTCGAAGAGAGGCAGTGTGTCTCGCGTGGGACTCACAGACGCAGCACCAGGGAGCTGTGACTCCACCTGGTGGAGTCCTGGCGCTGTGGAAGACAACGCGTGTTGTACCTCGCCGTTGGCGGGGAGGACCTTTTAAGAAAAAAAACAGTGGCATCCTACGAACACGCTGTCCGTCGGTGATTATCGAGGCTAAAGTGTTTTGCCGTAGTCTCGCTCCGTGTGGACCTCGATCTCGCTCTGTGAGGACTACCACCTAGCTTGTTACATAAGCAGAACGCGTCAAAGACAGGAAGAAAGAAACCACAACAACGTTTATCGCCAAGTTGTGATGAGGCCAGGATTGACCGCATGCGTGCTGGTAATGCTGCTGTGTCATCTGGTAACTTTATTCCATGGTGGTTAACAGTTGACACAATGCATGCAGTTGGAAGATCCCGTCTACATCTGATTTAACTCATATTCTCGCCCATCTTTGTTCCCAAGGGTTTTAGGTCTTGGCAGAAACACCAGAGCTTTGTCCTTGTTTTTCTGTAGGGTTGTTCATACAGCACAACCACATGAAACTGTTGGACGCTCTTCTACTTATACTTTCTGCGGTTGATTTTCCAGTACAACCGAATGACATTGCAAAAAAAGAAAAAAGAAAATTCCTGTTTACCCAATTTTATGGTATTGTTGTGTTGTTGCTGGCCTCTTCGCCAGGCCTTCGTTGTTAAGGAGAATATGTTCTCAATGAACTTGCCTGGTTAAATATTGGTTAAAAAAAGAAAGATAAATTATAATTCCTTCCTTGTTAGAATTGGTGATTTGCCTCATCACCCTGCAGCTGTTCATACAGCCGGCCGATATAAACGTCTGGTTGTGTGTTGGACAGGGAGATCCATCCGGATGGACTTCCCCACTCCTACACCATCCTGCTGATGTTCCGGCTGCTCCCAGACTCCCCGAGCCAGGCTTTCGACATCTGGCAGATCTCCAGCAAGGACCACAAGCCTGAGACCGGAGTCACCATCGACCGTAACCACCACCTTTATAGCCATATTAACAATGACTACCACCATGGACCTAGCAAACCATAACCACCACCTTTATAGCCATATTAACAATGACTACCACCATGGACCTAGCTAACCATAACCACCACCTTTATAGCCATATTAACAATGACTACCACCATGGACCTAGCTAACCATAACCACCACCTTTATAACAATATTAGCAATGACTACCACCATGGACCTAGCTAACCATAACCACCACCTTTATAGCAATATTAGCAATGACTACCACCATGGACCTAGCTAACCATAACCACCACCTTTATAGCCATATTAACAATGACTACCACCATGGACCTAGCTAACCATAACTACCACCTTTATAGCCATACTAACAATGACTACCACCATGGACCTAGCTAACCATAACCACCACCTTTATAGCCATATTAACAATGACTACCACCATGGACCTAACTTACCATAACTACCACCTTTATAGCCATACTAACAATGACTACCACCATGGACCTAGCTAACCATAACCACCACCTTTATAGCCATATTAACAATGACTACCACCATAGACCTAGCTAACCATAACCACCACTTTTATAGCAATATTAGCAATGACTACCACCATGGACCTAGCTAACCATAACCACCACCTTTATAGCAATATTAGCAATGACTACCACCATGGACCTAGCTAACCATAACCACCACCTTTATAGCCATATTAACAATGACTACCACCATGGACCTAACTTACCATAACTACCACCTTTATAGCCATACTAACAATGACTACCACCATGGACCTAGCTAACCATAACCACCACCTTTATAGCCATATTAACAATGACTACCACCATAGACCTAGCTAACCATAACCACCACTTTTATAGCAATATTAGCAATGACTACCACCATGGACCTAGCTAACCATAACCACCACCTTTATAGCCATATTAACAATGACTACCACCATGGACCTAGCTAACCATAAATACCATAACTACTGTTTGACACCAGCATAGACCTCAAATAGTCTTCAAAACCTTTGGTTAGCTTGTTATGCCTCTCACTATGTTTGACTCTCCTCCGTAGAATGGATCGCTCGTCCCGTTTGTGACCTTTGTTTGAATTAAACTTTTTTAACCCTCCCTCCCTCCTTCTCGCTCTCTCTCGCTCCCTCTCGCTCTCTCTCTCTCTCTCTCTCTCTGTCTCTCTCTCTGTGTCTCTCTCCCTCTCTCTCTTTCTGTCTGTCTCTCTCTCTCTTTCTGTCTCTCTCTCTCTCTCTCTCTCTCTCTCTCTCTCTCTCTCTCTCTCTCTGTCTCTCTCTCTGTGTCTCTCTCTCTGTCTCTCTCTCTCTGTGTCTCTCTCCCTCTCTCTCTTTCTGTCTGTCTCTCTCTCTCTTTCTGTCTCTCTCTCTCTGTCTCTCTCTCTCTCTCTCTCTCTCTCTCTCTCTCTCTCTCTCTCTGTCTCTGTCTCTGTCTCTGTCTCTGTCTCTGTGTGTCTCTCTCTCTGTCTCTGTGTCTCTCTCCAGCTACCGCCCAAACTGTGTCGTTTTACAACAAGGACGAGCGAGGTGAGATCCAGAAAGTCATCTTCGACAGCGACCCAATCAAGACAATCTTCCACGGAAGTTTCCATAAGGTAATCAAGCAAAGCACCCCGAGGACCATCTGCACTGGGGGTCCCCACACACCGTGCTAGCGCTATCATAATAGCTAACAGTCAGCGTTTACACACATTATTTCACAATCAAAGCAGTGTCAGCCACCAAGGGCTGCTCTTCTGCCAAGTGTCTGCCAGGGCGGGCTGTGCAACTCCTGGCAGGCATCAAGAGGATCAGGCGGTCCTCTTTCATTCAAGTTCTTTACAGTATTATGGAGAGCAGGTAGACGAACGCACGCAATGCATTTTTCCATCGAATCGATGAGTTATGGAATAATTCCGAGGTCTGGCAACCAGAGACGTGTCACATCAATCTTAAGCTCTGTCCTTTGTTCTCGCAGGCCAAGTAGAGGATGTACATATACTGGGAAATGCCTGGTATTCATACATGTGCTGTATATTACAGGCCGCAAACCTCTCTCACGGCTATGTACATGTGTCCGTCTGAGCCAAACAGATGTCCCGACAACGATGGGAGAACAAGAAAACGTGTGTGTGTGAGACACGATCCTGAGTCAATAGAAGTTCTTCTATTGATTACATACTGTGTGCCTTCTAATAGACGGTGGCGTTAGCTCTCCGTCTTCTGCCAACCTGCACTCTTCTCAGCTAGCGCTTCTTAGCTAGCGCTTCTTAGCTAGCTCTTCTTAACTAGCGCTTTTCAGCAGCTGCTTCTCAGCTAGCGCTTCTTAGCTAGCTCTTCTTAAGTAGCGCTTTTCAGCTGCTACTTCTCAGCTAGCGCTTATTAGCTAGCTCTTCTTAGCTAGCTTTTCTTAACTAGCGCTTTTCAGCTGCCACCTCTTAGCTAGCACTTATTAGCCAGCTCCTTTTAGCTGGCCATTCTCGGCTAGCTCTCCTCGGCTAGCTCTTCTCGGCTAGCTCTCCTCGGCTAGCTCTCCTCGGCTAGCTCTCCTTGGCTAGCTCTCCTCGGCTAGCTCTTCTCGGCTAGCCCTTCTCGGCTAGCTCTTCTCGGCTAGCGCTTCTCGGCCAGCTCTTCTTAACTAGCGCGCGTAGCAACCCTGGCTGAACCGCGTTACATAACCGACAGGATTGGGCTGCGGCGAGCGCGTCCGTCGGATGGAAAAGCGACGACACTGCAACTGGGTTGTGTGTTCTCTCGTCTCGTCTTGCCACGGGGTATTTTGTCATGTGTTCAAGGACTTTAGGCACCCGTTGGCCTCCGAAAGCTGCCGAACACGCTGGCGTGTGTGCTCTCAAAACGATGGCGCTATCACCGTTTCTTTTATGTGTTAAGATGTTAGCCTTCTGGTGGCAGGGATCGCAGCAGTTTGAGCAGGACCAATAAAAAGCTTGGATTGGTATTTTCAAGGAGGCAGACAGAAATGTCTTCTGGCATCACTATCCAATGAACTCTCCTCCTCTGCTTCTAAAGGACATTCCAGACCTTTATGGGTCTGATGGAGACTCCAGGCTAGTGTAGAACAGGTCATTTCAAAGACGTACCTGATGTACCAAAACCTATGTTCTGCAGAATCTATAAGAAGGTCTGTCTTCAATGGTGGGTCCTTCATTACAAAATACATTTCTGTTGCTTACTGGCAAGTTAGGCTGGAAAATATTGGGTCACTGCTATAGCTATTAAACAATTACATCATAGAGGCTACACATCGGCCAGCCTCCCCCTTCCTCCCCCTTCCTCTCTCCCTTCCCCCTCCACTTTCTCTCTCTCTCTCTCTCTCTCTCTCTCTCTCTCTCTCTCTCTCTCTCTCTCTCTCTCTCTCTCTCTCTCTCTCTCCCCCTCCCTCCCTTTCCTTGGCTGTCTTAGTGAGTCCTGGTAGATCCTTCAGTGTCTCTGGTAGCTGACCACAGATGAACACTAGCTGTTGTTTACACTGGGGGGGGGGGGGGGGGGGGGGGGGGGGGGATGCTGCTGTGGTGAAGCTCGCATCACATTCACTGCTGTCTGTTCTTGTCCGGTTCTGATCCGGCATCCATTGATTCTGAAACAAGAGCCAGCAGAGCTTCACTTTGGAAACCAAACACAAATGCAGAAAGACAGACGGCAAGGTTAAGAGTCAGACAGACAGACATATTGAAGGAGACATGCTGAAGATGAGGTAGGCAGCTACATATAGTCCATCAGACAGTTTACAAGACAGACAGACAGACAGACGGTCACTAACAGGTCCTGCTAGTTAGGGACAATAGAGCAGTTGTTATGGTAGTTATGGTTAACATGGTACATAGATGGTCTTCTGTTAGTTAGGACTAAGGAGCAGTAGTTATGGTAGTTATGGTTAACATGGTACAGAGATGGTCTTCTGTTAGTTAGGACTAAGGAGCAGTAGTTATGGTAGTTATGGTTAACATGGTACAGAGATGGTCTTCTGTTAGTTAGGACTAAGGAGCAGTAGTTATGGTAGTTATGGTTAACATGGTACAGAGATGGTCTTCTGTTAGTTAGGACTATGGAGCAGTAGTTATGGTAGTTATGGTTAACATGGTACAGAGATGGTCTTCTGTTAGTTAGGACTATGGAGCAGTAGTTATGGTAGTTATGGTTAACATGGTACAGAGAAGGTCTTCTGTTAGTTAGGACTATGGAGCAGTAGTTATGGTAGTTATGGTTAACATGGTGTAGAGATGGTCTTCTGTTAGTTAGGACTAAGGAGCAGTAGTTATGGTAGTTATGGTTAACATGGTACAGAGATGGTCTTCTGTTAGTTAGGGACAAAGGAGCAGTAGTTATGGTAGTTATGGTTAACATGGTACAGAGATGGTCTTCTGTTAGTTAGGACTAAGGAGCAGTAGTTATGGTAGTTATGGTTAACATGGTACATAGATGGTCTTCTGTTAGTTAGGAGTAATGAGCAGTAGTTATGGTAGTTATGGTTAACATGGTGTAGAGATGGTCTTCTGTTAGTTAGGACTAAGGAGCAGTAGTTATGGTAGTTATGGTTAACATGGTGTAGAGATGGTCTTCTGTTAGTTAGGACTATGGAGCAGTAGTTATGGTAGTTATGGTTAACATGGTACAGAGATGGTCTTCTGTTAGTTAGGACTAAGGAGCAGTAGTTATAGTAGTTATGGTTAACATGGTACATAGATGGTCTTCTGTTAGTTAGGACTAAGGAGCAGTAGTTATGGTAGTTATGGTTAACATGGTACAGAGATGGTCTTCTGTTAGTTAGGACTATGGAGCAGTAGTTATGGTAGTTATGGTTAACATGGTACAGAGATGGTCTTCTGTTAGTTAGGACTAAGGAGCAGTAGTTATGGTAGTTATGGTTAACATGGTACAGAGATGGTCTTCTGTTAGTTAGGACTATGGAGCAGTAGTTATGGTAGTTATGGTTAACATGGTACAGAGATGGTCTTCTGTTAGTTAGGACTAAGGAGCCTCACTACTGGAGCAGTAGGTCATGGAGGAGCAGTTTGAGGTGGAGAAGAGGCAGACTGCGGGCTGTAGCTGCGGATGTAGCTGCTGAGCTACGTCCGTCTGCTCCGTCAGCGCTGAGCTCAGACCCTTGAACACACGGCCTGGAGGAGGGGGATCATATTCTGGGGTCTGTTAGTCTGGAGCCCCTCGGCCAAGTCCAGGCCGGTGTGGTGGAGGAGGGAGGAGGGAGGAGGGAGGAGGGAGGAGGGAGGAGGGGCGATCCTCTCCTCACCACATCAGCGCACCGTGAATGACCTCATGCTGGCTTCTCCTTCATCAGCGCTGGAGGAAACATTAGCAGGAGAGAGGAGAGAGGAGAGAGGAGATGGGTTTACCAGCCCTGCTGATGACTGCTGCCGGGTGGTTCAGCAGGACAGACAGACAGGCAGACAGGCAGACAGGGAGACAGGCAGACAGGGAGACAGGCAGTCTCGCTGATAAGCATACAGACATACAGGCCATCAAAGCTTTCCTCTCCTGTTGGAGCTTTCCTCTCCCCCCCCCCCGTGGTCTGGTGCTCTAATGTTCCCCCCCCCCCCCCCCCCCCCCCCGTGGTCTGGTGCTCTAATGTTCCCCCCCCCCCCCCCCCCCCACCTGGTCTGGTGCTCTAATGTTCCTCTCCTGTGGCCCCCCTGTAGCTTCACATCATGGTGTCCTCGGACAGCGTCCGGCTGAACCTGGACTGCCAGGAGGTGGCGGAGAAGGAGATCAAGGCCGCCGGGAACACGTCCAGCGACGGCTACCAGGTCCTGGGCAAGATGTCCAAGTCCATCGGCTCCAAGGGGGAGTCTGCCACCGTGAGTCATGTCCCCATGACAACATGTCCCCATGGCAACATGTCCTCATGACAACATGTCACCATGGCACCATGTCAACAATTGATGATTTATAGTGCTAGTTCTCTCTCTCTCTCTCTCTCTGTCTCTCTCTCTCTCTCTCTCTGTCTCTCTCTCTCTCTCTCTCGCTCTCTCGTTCTCTGTCTCTCTCTCTCTCTCGCTCTCTCTCTCTCTCTCTCTCTCTCTGTCTCTCTCTCTCTCTCGCTCTCTCTCTCTCTCTCTGTCGCTCTCTCTCTCTCTCTCTCTCTCTCTCTGTCTCTCTCTCGCTCTCGCTCTCTCTCTCTCTCTATCTCTGTCTCTCTCTCTCTCTCGCTCTCTCTCTCTCTCTGTCTCTCTCTCTCTCTCGCTCTCTCTCTCTCTCTCTCTCTCTCTCTCTCCCCCTCCCTCCCTCCGTCCCTCCGTCCTCATGTTGTTGTTTTCCCTCCATCAGTTCCAGCTCCAGATGTTTGACATCGTGTGCACCTTGGGCTGGACCAGCAAAGACCGATGCTGCGACCTTCCGTCCAGGGTGAGCCCCCCACCCCCACCCCCCCCACCCCCCCCCCCCCACCCCCCGCCCCCCCGCCCCCCGCCTCTCTCCCAGCAGGTGGCAGCCCGGCTAACCAAGGAAGAGATCTTGAAACCCGTAACGTGTTCTGTGATCACACACGTGTGTCCGTGTCGGCGTGTGTTGCCGGGGAAGTGGACACATGTTGCTAACGCTGACATCATCCTACAGACATGGTGGAGGAAGCCGCTCTGTGAAGGAGCATCCAACAAAACATTACACCCTCTGTGTGTGTGTGTGTGTGTGTGTGTGTGTGTGTGTGTGTGTGTGTGTGTGTGTGTGTGTGTGTGTGTGTGTGTGTGTGTGTGTGTGTGTGTGGGAGTGTTGTTGAATGCTCCATCTCCTGTCTACAGAGAAGACATCTGTTACATCTTCATCTCTCTTTCTTCTGGAATGACATCCAGACACACAGATGAGGAGGAGGAGGAGGAGTAGGAGGAGGAGTGAGGGGGAGGAGGAAGAGAAGGAGTGAAGGGGAGGAGGAGGAGGAGGGGGAGGAGGAGGAGTGAGGGGAAGGGGGAGGAGTGGGGGAGGAGGAAGAGGGGGAGGGGGGAGGAGTGGGGGAGGAGTGGGGGAGGAGGGGAAGGAGGATGAGGAGGAGGGTGGATGTTTTAGCACCGCCATTAATTGTTAGCACCCTGTCGTGTGTAATTACAGTCCTCCGACAGTCAGGGAGGATAGCTGTGTTTGTGTGTGTGTTTGCCTCACCCTGATGCAGGCTCAAACACCTCCCCCCTGGAGAGAAAGTGTGCCTCCACCACAGCTGTAGCGGTGGGAGGTGAAGCTACAGTCTGAGGTGAAACACAAGCCAGGACCCTACCAAGATCCAGCCTCAGAACCAGGACCCTACCAAGATCCAGCCTCAGAACCAGGACCCTACCAAGATCCAGCCTCAGAACCAGGACCCTACCAAGATCCACCATCAGAACCAGGACCCTACAATGATCCAGCCTCAGAACCAGGACCCTACCAAGATCCAGCCTCAGAACCAGGACCCTACCAAGATCCAGCCTCAGAACCAGGAACCTACCAAGATCCAGCCTCAGAACCAGGACCCTACCAAGATCCAGCCTCAGAACCAGGACCCTACCAAGATCCAGCATCAGAACCAGGACCCTACCAAGATCCAGCCTCAGAACCAGGACCCTACCAAGATCCAGCCTCAGAACCAGGACCCTACCAAGATCCAGCATCAGAACCAGGACCCTACCACCGTCAGAACCATTCGGATCTCCGTGTACTTTTGTATTTAAATAGAGCTAAAACAAAGAAACCATGAACAAATCATTCATATAAGGAGAAATGGAAAAGACAGCCTGGTCATCAGAACGACTATTACTGAATAGTCTTTAGAGTAGTAGTCTATTACTGAATAGTCTTTAGAGTAGTAGTCTATTACTGAATAGTCTTTAGAGTAGTAGTCTATTACTGAATAGTCTTTAGAGTAGTAGTCTATTACTGAATAGTTCCTCGGCCATTACTAAAGACAATCTACTTTAGTACTTCTAGTTTCTAGTTACTAACTGTCTGTGACCGCGATACGAGCGCTACACACAGGGGTTCATGTTAACTGACTCCGTTCTTATTTCTTCCTCCAGAGAGAGGAGGCCAAGTGTCCTGCGCTGCCCAACGCCTGCACCTGCGCCTCGGACAGCTCCAGCACCGGGGAGCAAGGACCGATTGGACCTGTGGTAAGAGACGCGCACACAGCATGACTGGAGGCGCCGGTGCGTTCGATAGAAGGGCTGTAGAAATGAAGAATAACCCCCCCCATCAGCCCGCACGTTTCTCCAAGGTCTTCATCAGACTTGTCTGTCAAAACAGACTTCTTTTGTGGATTAATCCCCACCCTCTCTGTGGCGTCAGGTATAGAGTACGATGTCGATGACAGATATACAGCCCAGTAAAACGAAGGGAGTAAGAGAGCAGATCCCGAACCCTAAAGCCTCCTTATCTTTATAGGTCTAAATCCATCTGTGTCCCGTAATAGTTCCTATCTACCGCAGCTTGGGCCATGAACAATATCACTAGGCTTCTGGCTTTAGCTTCTAAATCTGTCTGATTCCTTTCTTTCTCTTTCTTATTTTATGTCATTTCGTTCTTTTTTCTTTCTTTCTTTCTCTCTGTCTTTATTTCCTTTTTATTTTCTTTCTTTATTCCTTTCTTAGTTTCTCTCATTCTTTTTCTTTCCTCCATATTGCTTCCAGTCCTCGTTCTTCAATAAGCTGACAGTCCTCCTGGTTCTTCATTAAGCTAACAGTTCTCCTGGTTCTTCATTAAGCTAACAGACCTCCTGGTTCTTCATTAAGCTAACAGACCTCCTGGTTCTTCAATAAGCTGACAGTCCTCCTGGTTCTTCATTAAGCTAACAGTCCTCCTGGTTCTTCATTAAGCTAACAGTCCTCCTGGTTCTTCATTAAGCTGACAGTCCTCCTGGTTCTTCATTAAGCTAACAGTCCTCCTGGTTCTTCATTAAGCTGACAGTCCTCCTGGTTCTTCATTAAGCTAACAGACCTCCTGGTTCTTCATTAAGCTAACAGACCTCCTGGTTCTTCATTAAGCTAACAGTCCTCCTGGTTCTTCATTAAGCTAACAGTCCTCCTGGTTCTTCATTAAGCTAACAGTCCTCCTGGTTCTTCATTAAGCTAACAGTCCTCCTGGTTCTTCATTAAGCTAACAGTCCTCCTGGTTCTTCATTAAGCTAACAGACCTCCTGGTTCTTCATTAAGCTAACAGACCTCCTGGTTCTTCATTAAGCTAACAGACCTCCTGGTTCTTCATTAAGCTAACAGTCCTCCTGGTTCTTCATTAAGCTAACAGTCCTCCTGGTTCTTCATTAAGCTGACAGTCCTCCTGGTTCTTCATTAAGCTAACAGACCTCCTGGTTCTTCATTAAGCTGACAGTCCTCCTGGTTCTTCATTAAGCTAACAGTCCTCCTGGTTCTTCATTAAGCTAACAGTTCTCCTGGTTATTCATTAAGCTAACAGTCCTCCTGGTTCTTCATTAAGCTAACATTCCTCCTGGTTCTTCATTAAGCTAACAGACCTCCTGGTTCTTCATTAAGCTGACAGTCCTCCTGGTTCTTCATTAAGCTGACAGTCCTCCTGGTTCTTCATTAAGCTGACAGTCCTCCTGGTTCTTCATTAAGCTGACAGTCCTCCTGGTTCTTCATTAAGCTAACATTCCTCCTGGTTCTTCATTAAGCCAACAGTCCTCCTGGTTCTTTACTAAGCTTATAGTCCTGGTTCTTCGTGAGTCGTGCTGCAGAGTAGAGGAGAGTACAGCATCAAGAAGTGTTGTAACCAAGCAAAACATGTCGTCTCCGCCTCATAAAACCTGACCTATTTTCCTGGAGCGGTTCCTGGCTAAACTTTGGTCTACATCTGCTGGGTCGGACGCTCGTAATATACAGAGCATTTTATGGAAAGAAAAGAATTCTCAGGGCAATATTTCACTTGTAAATTGGACGTAATACCCACCGTTGAACACATGGAACGATGGACTCAGGCCTACCAAAACGTAATGATCCTCTGTTGAATATTCATTACCCATCCATCAGTGTTTATTTCATGTATGTGATGGTGGGTAAGTGACTATTAAGCCAAATACGCAAAATGGATGAAATATTTATTGAAAAGAATGGACAAAATAGACGCTGCAAGCCAGGACACATTTGTTACTGATCAGTAAACGTATCGCAGCATAAAGATTGATTCCAGCTGGAGTCAGATCCTTGGACTTGACTGGTTGGACTGGTTTCCCTTCACCTGACGACCGTCTCTCTCCTCCCTAGGGAGCCCCAGGAACCAAGGGCCCCAGAGGAGAGCGCGGAGACACCGGCCCCCCTGTGAGTACCCTCTGGGACAAGCCCCGCCCTGTACTGTAGCCACGCCCACCTCCTGGTAACCCCCAGCGACCTTGAAGGCTGGATGTTGACCTCGTGGGATCGTTCAGCGTTTGGTATTTTGTCTTCGGGTTTTGCCTGACTCCCAGAGAACAGGCCGCAGACAGCCACGGAAAAACGAAAAGTAACCGTTTTAAAATAAACAGAATGAAGAGTTTAAGATAAATAATCCAAATTCCAGATCGTCCCGATACCGGCGCTAACGGCAACAACTCTAATTCTGTTGTTGATTCCAACGGTAGCATGTTAGACGCTGGCGACCGATACCAGATTAAGTGATAGACTGAAGAGAAGATAACCTTTTTATCCCACACAGGGTATACACGCGTGGCTGTTGCAGCAGCAGAGGGACAGGATTAGAGAGATCACGTTTAAAATAAGAAAATGCTAAGAAATACAAAATATGTAAACATAACTCTATATACACAACATGAGAAGAACGTAGCTGTAAAGAACATTAAAAGAGACAAATAGAGACACGTTTTATATATATATATTTATATTTATATATATATATATATATATATATATATATATATATATATATATATATAAAATATATTATTGACGGTATACGCTTCTGCACTGGTCCAGTGTTTCTAACCAGTCATCTGTCCTCTTCTTCTCAGGGGCCTTTGGGCCCTCGTGGAGAGATGGGTCTCCCCGGACCCCTGGGTTTGCCCGGGCCCCAAGGCCCCAGCGGCATGTCCATCCCAGGAGAAGCTGTAAGTCCACCCCCCCCCCCACCCCCCCCCCCCCCCACCCCCTTCCACCAAGCAGGGACCACGCCTCCAGGGGCCTGAGCTCTCTGACCCCTGAAGGGCCAGGTGGATGCAGCGTTGCTCCTCATTATGAGGGGGAGTTTACAAGCTGGGCCACAGTCGCTGCCGTCAGCATTCCTGCACGTCTGGGAAGGGAACGGCGGTAGTACGTGGTCATTAGAGATGTGCGATACGAGGACGTCAAAGTGTTCGTAAATCTACACCTCGGCCCCTCTCTTTAATCTCCTTAAAGAGAGGGGTTTGGGATGAGTTATACCCTGACCTAATCTGCCCTTTCGTCTTGGACGCCCTCGCGGTCTTTGTATGTGCACGTCTGCGGGACATTAAAAGCCTCCATCACTTGGTGTTAATAAATCCAGACGCGAGGTTCCAGTTGTGCGTTTCCCAACAGCCTCGCCCGGCAGAATCCCAGACTTCGTCCCGCGTTGGGAACATGTATCTTCGCGACTTGGCGTTTTAACGACCACAAAGTGTGCGACGTGTTGTGGCCGTTCACCTTTTCCTCCACTTTCCCCTCGCTGATTCGTCTTCTGTGTGTGTGTCTCTCTCTCTCTCTCCCCTCTCTCTCTCTCTCTCTCTCTCTCTCTCTCTCTCTCCCTCTCTCTCTCTCTCTCTCTCCCTCCCTCTCTCCCTCTCTCCCTCTCCCCCCTCTCTCTCTCCCCCCCTCTCTCTCTCTCCTTCCTCTCTCTCTCCCCCTCTCTCTCTCCCTCCCTCTCTCCCTCCCTCTCCCTCTCTCTCTCTCTCCCCCCTCTCTCTCCCCTCTCTCCCCCTCTCTCCCCCCTCTCTCTCTCGCTCTCTCTCTCTCTCTCTCCCTCCCTCTCTCCCCCCCCCTCTCTCTCTCTCTCTCTCTCTCTCTCTCTCTCTCCCTTTCTCCCTCTCCACAGGGCCGACCCGGACCTAAGGGAGATCCTGGTGACTCAGGCCTTCCCGGGATGAAGGTATGTGTTCTGCTGGCTGGGGTCCGGGTGGGAGGGGGGGGAGATGTTAAAACAGGAAACCAAAAGGTTCTTTTGTCAGACTACCACTCTGGCCTCCAGCCTGGGCGAGAGAGCCACCCTCGGTACTTCACACAAGGCAGGGTTTTGGAGAGAGGGGGGAGAGAGGGGGGAGTGCAGAGTCCAGGCTTTTGAAATGTTGCTTCTAAGTAAAAGCCCTTCTTAAGAGCTAGGAACAAAGCCTGATGCCAGGGACCAATCAAAAGCAGAGTCAGTAAAGAGGGAAAGCAGGAACGCTTTACGACCGTTTGTTATCGTCACTTACTTCATCTTGAGATTAGGTGATCCCAGCTAGATGTCCACCAGTCACTCAGAGACGAGACAGCGGTGATTACGCAGGGAAACATCGGACGGGTCTTGCTTTCACAAGAGCGATGACGTGCTCGTGAAATATGAACAGAATTCCCGTGAGTCCGGCCCGTTACCCGGTAGCGTTTGGAACGGCTCCACCGGAGCTCCGCTGGCTCCCTGGAGATGGACGAGGAGGCTCAGTGGACGTCATGCATCAAACTCACCACATAGAAGTCTCCCCCTCGGCCCTGACAGGGCTTTTACTTTGGATTCCAGATAAATTGATGCCAGTTGGCGCTTTTATTTTAGCCCTTTTTATAAAAAAAAAAAAAATCTGTGAAGTGTCTCACAACAGCACCCTGAGTGCGTACATTCTTAGCTGGGACGGTCCCAGCAGGTTTGACCCTCAAACCAGTTCGAGGGGTTTCGTGGTGACGAACGTCTTCCTGGCCAACGTGTCCCCGACAGGGCGCTCATGGGATCGTCCCTCGCACCCGTCTCCCAGCTCTTCCATCCAGGGGTCCTGTCCTTTACCTGAAGCCCCCTCCCTTGCCCAACGGCGCGTGGGCTGAAGGCACACGGGGGGTGGGGGGTGGGGGGGGGGGGGGGGGGCAGGTTAGCTGTTAGCCACGAGCAGCTAACGAGCCGCTGTGTGCGCTGAGCACTGGTGCCCCCTGCTGGGAGGAAGCTGCGCTGCAGGTGAGGGAGCGGGATGCGGCTGCTCCTGCACCCGCTCCTCATCGCTGACTTTATAAAGGCTGGTCAGACGGAGGCGTCATGTTGCCTGTAACCGGGCGACCAAGAGGGAGTAGAGAGGGAGTAGAGAGGGAGAAGAGAGGGAGTGGAGAGGGAGTAGAGAGGGAGAAGAGAGGGAGAAGAGAGGGAGAAGAGAGGGAGAAGAGAGGGAGTAGAGAGGGAGTAGAGAGGGAGTAGAGAGGGAGTAGAGAGGGAGAAGAGAGGGAGAAGAGAGGGAGAAGAGAGGGAGTGGAGAGGGGGAAGAGAGGGAGTAGAGAGGGAGTAGAGAGGGAGTAGAGAGGGAGAAGAGAGGGAGTAGAGAGGGAGTAGAGAGGGAGAGGAGAGGGAGAAGAGAGGGAGTAGAGAGGGAGTAGAGAGGGAGAAGAGAGGGAGAAGAGAGGGAGTAGAGAGGGAGTAGAGAGGGAGTAGAGAGGGAGAAGAGAGGGAGAAGAGAGGGAGTGGAGAGGGAGAAGAGAGGGAGAAGAGAGGGAGTGGAGAGGGAGAAGAGAGGGAGAAGAGAGGGAGTAGAGAGGGAGAAGAGAGGGAGTAGAGAGGGAGAAGAGAGGGAGAAGAGAGGGAGTAGAGAGGGAGTAGAGAGGGAGTAGAGAGGGAGAAGAGAGGGAGTAGAGAGGGAGAGGAGAGGGAGTGGAGAGGGAGAAGAGAGGGAGTAGAGAGGGAGAAGAGAGGGAGAAGAGAGGGAGAAGAGAGGGAGATTTCCGAGCCTATCCGTTAGCTCGGCCGCGAGTGATGAACTCTGACGGTGAACTTGTTGTTCCTGTGCGTGTGTGTGTGTGTGTGTGTGTGTGTGTGTGTGTGTGTGTGTGTGTGTGTGTGTGTGTGTGTGTGTGTGTGTGTGTGTGTGTGTGTGTGTGTGTGTGTGTGTGTGTGTGTGTGTGTGTGTGTGTGCGTGTGTGTGTGTGTGTGTGTGTTCTCCAGGGTCTATCCGGTACCTCCGGGTCCCCGGGGCCCATCGGACCGGCCGGGATCAGGGTGAGTCCTCCAGAAGGCTTCTCTCATTGGCTGCCCGTGTGGTTGCTAGTCCAGCCGCAGGGCTCTGAAGGTAAACAGTAGTGATTGAACCCACTTTCTTGCCATTCCAGGGACCCCCGGGTAAAGAGGGCGTGACCGGACCCCGGGGCCCCGCAGGGCCGATGGTACGTTTACTTTTGATCTCCTTTAAGTCGTCCAGACAGCCCCTTGAGTGTGTTTAGTCTGTAACGCTCAGACGACCACGAAGCGTTCACACTAGACATGTGCCCAGTGCAACCACCTCCTCCTCCTCCTCCTACTGCTCCACCACCTCCTCCTACTGTTCCACCACCTCCTCCTCCTCCTACTGCTCCATCACCTCCTCCTACTGCTCCACCACCTCCTCCTCATCCTACTGTTCCACCACCTCCTCATCCTCCTCCTACTGCTCCACCACCTCCTCTAACAGTTCCACCACCTCCTCCTCCTCCTACTAATCCACCACCTCCTCCTCATCCTACTGTTCCACCACCTCCTCATCCTCCTCCTACTGCTCCATCACCTCCTCCACCACCTCCTCCTACTGCTCCACCACCTCCTCCACCACCTCCTCCTACTGTTCCACCACCTCCTCATCCTCCTCCTACTGCTCCATTACCTCCTCCACCACCTCCTCCTACTGTTCCACCACCTCCTCATCCTCCTCCTACTGCTCCATCACCTCCTCCACCACCTCCTCCTACTGTTCCACCACCTCCTCATCCTCCTCTTACTGCTCCATCACCTCCTCCACCACCTCCTCCTACTGTTCCACCACCTCCTCCTCCTCCTACTGCTCCACCACCTCCTCCACCACCTCCTCCTACTGCTCCACCACCTCCTCCACCACCTCCTCCTACTGTTCCATCACCTCCTCCACCACCTCCTCCTACTGTTCCACCACCTCCTCCTCCTCCTACTGCTCCACCTCCTCATCCTACTGTTCCACCACCTCCTCATCCTCCTCCTACTGCTCCATCACCTCCTCCACCACCTCCTCCTACTGTTCCACCACCTCCTCCTCCTCCTACTGCTCCACCACCTCCTCCACCACCTCCTCCTACTGCTCCACCACCTCCTCCACCACCTCCTCCTACTGTTCCATCACCTCCTCCACCACCTCCTCCTACTGTTCCACCACCTCCTCCTCCTCCTACTGCTCCATCACCTCCTCCACCACCTCCTCCTACTGTTCCACCACCTACTCCTCCTCCTACTGCTCCACCACCTCCTCCTCATCCTACTGTTCCACCACCTCCTCATCCTCCTCCTACTGCTCCATCACCTCCTCCACCACCTCCTCATCCTACTGTTCCACCACCTCCTCATCCTCCTCCTACTGTTCCATCACCTCCTCCACCACCTCCTCCTACTGTTCCACCACCTCCTCCTCCTCCTACTGCTCCACCTCCTCATCCTACTGTTCCACCACCTCCTCATCCTCCTCCTACTGCTCCATCACCTCCTCCACCACCTCCTCCTACTGTTCCACCACCTCCTCCTCCTCCTACTGATCCATCACCTCCTCCACCACCTTCTCCTACTGTTCCACCACCTCCTCCTCCTCCTCCTACTGCTCCACCACCTCCTCCTCCTCCTACTGCTCCACCACTACTGCTTTACAACCATTACATATACCTGTTTAAAACCATTACATATACCGTTTAAAACCATTACATGTACCGTTTAAAACCATTACATATACAGTTTAAAACCATTACATATACCGTTTAAAACCATTACACATACAGTTTAAAACCATTAGTACTAACCATTATTTAAAACCATTGTGATGGTGAGCGAACAGTGCAGCTGCACTGGAGTCAGATTGGAACTCCCTGAGTGTCGTCTGTGAGAGTCCCACCACCTGTGTCGATTAGTGATGATGTCACACATGTCCAGGACAAGGTCCCCAGCGACCGCCCTGGTCGGTTCTGTGTATTTCTGTGTGTGTTTCTGTGTGTGTGTGTCTTTGTGTGTTTCTGTGTGTGTCTTTGTGTGTTTCTGTGTCTGTGTGTTTCTGTGTGTGTCTGTGTGTGTGTCTGTGTGTGTCTGTGTGTGTGTTTCTGTGTGTGTCTTTGTGTGTTTCTGTGTCTGTGTGTTTCTGTGTGTGTCTGTGTGTGTCTGTGTGTTTCTGTGTGTTTCTGTGTGTGTTTCTGTGTCTGTGTGTGTGTCTGTGTGTGTCTGTGTGTGTCTGTGTGTGTGTTTCTGCGAGTGAGATTGGGTTCACCCTTTGCCAAGACCTGACCCCATTGGACATGGCGCTGGCCAATCACGAACATGTCTCATATCATTCCCCCCCCCCCCCCCCCCCCCCCTCCCCAGGGAGCTCCCGGAGCTCCAGGTGGTCCCGGACACGCGGGACAACCAGGAAAACCCGGGGACAACGGTGTTCCGGTGAGTATCCGCCGTCCCCGCCCCATCGTCCCTCCCTCAGCTCCGATCCCTTGGGGATGCAACCTAACAACATGTCTTCTCCTGTCTCCAGGGCGCGTCCGGCGTGAAGGGAGACAAGGGAGAGAGGGTGAGGACCGCTGGTTGCGTACGTTAGCAGAAGCATGATGTGTCCGGGGGGGGGGGGGGGTGTCTGGTGAGGGCAGGGTGCCCCGTGAAGGTGGGTGGGGGGCACAACAAACACAGACACCCCGCTAGAGAAGGTGACTCCACATCACCGATGCCACATGTTCCCCAGCAAGGAGCTTCATCAGACCGGTCGGACTGGTCGGACTGGTCGGACCGGTCGGACTGGTGGGACTGGTGGGACTGGTCGGACCGGTCGGACTGGTGGGACTGGTGGGACTGGTCGGGTTGGTCAAGCTGGTCGGACTGGTCAAGCTGGTCGGGTTGGTCAAGCTGGTCGGACTGGTCAGACTGGTCGGGCTGGCCGGACTGGTGGGACTGGTGGGACTGGTCGGGCCGGTCGGTTCTGGTCGGACTGGTCGGACTGGTCTCAGAGACCAGGTTCTGAGGGGGTTCTGGTCTCCCCCTGACTCCCTGTGTTGTGTTCCCAGGGTGACTTCGCTCCTCAGAACATGATGCGCTCCATCGCCAGGCAGGTCTGTGAGCAGCTGGTCAACGGTGAGTTTGGAAGACCTTCTGGTTTCCTCAGGTGTCTCCTCAGGTGTCTCCTCAGGTGTCTCCTCAGGTGTCTCCTCAGGTGTCTCCTCAGGTGTTTCCTCAGGTGTTTCCTAAGATGTTTCCTCAGGTGTTTCCTAAGATGTTTCCTCAGGTGTTTCCTAAGATGTTTCCTCAGCTGTTTCCTCAGATGTTTCCTCAGGTGTTTCCTAAGATGTTTCCTCAGAAGTTTCTTCCGTTTTCTTGAGAATGTTTTTCCTCTCCCGGGTTCCGCAGCACAAATGACTCGCGTCAACTCCATGATCAACCAGATCCCCAGCGGTTACCGTAGCAGCAACCCGGGGCCGGCCGGACCCCCGGGCCCCCCCGGGGGTCCGGGGCCCCGCGGAGAGCCCGGCCAGACGGGGAGGAACGGTTTCCCCGGCAGCCCAGGGCTACCCGGGCAAATGGGAGAAAGAGGTACGTGACCCCTGACCCCTCCCTCCTTGTCGCCAAACAAGTTGAACCAAAACGTGTTGGGTGGGCACCCCCACAATGTTCTGCAGTGGGGTGGTTGCTCTCCAACGTGTGACATCATCGCTCTCCAGCGTGTGACATCATCGCTCTCCAGCGTGTGACATCATCGCTCTCCAGTGTGTGACATCATTGGTCTCCAGTGTGTGACATCATCGCTCTCCAGTGTGTGACATCATCGTTCTGTGGTGTTCCACGTCGTTGTTCCGGAGTGCGTGACATCATTGCTCCGGTTTTGAGTGACATCATTCTTCTGGGGTGCGTTGCCTCATGAGGTCATGTTCTCCGTGTTCCACCGGGGCTAACTGTGTGTGTGTGTGTGTGTGTGTCTGTGTGTGTGTGTCTGTGTGTGTGTCTGTGTGTGTGTCTGTGTGTGTGTGTGTCTGTGTCTGTGTGTGTGTGTCTGTGTCTGTGTCTGTGTGTGTGTGTGTGTGTGTGTGTGTCTGTGTGTGTCTGTGTCTGTGTCTGTGTGTGTGTGTGTGTATGTGTGTGTGTGTGTCTGACCTGTAGGTGCAGCGGGCGAGAAGGGCGAGCGAGGCCCGGCGGGGGTGGGCGAGCGAGGACAGAGAGGACCCCAAGGTACAGTACAGCCCACCCACGTCCTGGCTCTCTAGCCTAGCGGCTAGCTGCCAGCTGCTTAGCGTAGCGACGTACGCTAACGATTGTGGAAACGATTGTGTGTGTGTGTGTGGGACGGAACTGGGAACTGGCCGAGAGAAACGAGGTCATAGTGGTCGTGTTGTGGAGAGTCAGCAAGTTTGGACCAATGCGCATCACCACTCGGTGTGTGTGTGTGTGTGTGTGTGTGTGTGTGTGTGTGTGTGTGTGTGTGTGTGTGTGTGTGTGTGTGTGTGTGTGTGTGTGTGTGTGTGTGTGTGTGTGTGTGTGTGTGTGTGTGTGTGTGTGTGTGTGTGTGTGTGTGTGTGGTTGATAGTAGGTCCAGAGTTGCGAGTAGAGAGTTATGAATCATTCTAACCCCCTCCCTTCCTCCTTGCTCCTTCCTCTCCTCCCCCTCTGCCTCTACTCACCACATCTGCTGTGTGTGTGTGGGTCTGTGTGTGTGTGTGTGTGTGGGTCTGTGTGTGTGTGTGTGGGTCTGTGTGTGTGTGTGTGGGTCTGGCTCGGCGGACGTCTAGACGGACGAGAGAGAGGGAGAGAAGGATCAGTAAATCCCTTCTCAATCTATCTCCCCCCCCCCCCCCCCCCACACACACATACACACACACACACACACACACACACACACACACACAGACAGACAGACAGACAGACAGACAGACAGACAGACAGACAGACACACAGACACACAGACACACAGACACACACACAGACACACACACACACACACATTGTAAGAAGTGCATATGGGGACCCATTAGGGTGGACATGACTTCATAAAGTCCAACTGGGATGAGGACACTGGGTTTGAGGGGTCCTGGGAGGGGTTCTGAGGGGGGGGGTTCTGAGGGGGTCCTGTCAGTTGTTTGCTAGTTCCTTGTCTCCTCATCTCTCATCTGATGTCCTCTAATGTCTCCTCATCACTCATCTGATGTCCTCTAATGTCTCCTCATCACTCATCTGATGTCCTCTAATGTCTCCTCATCTCTCATCTGATGTCCTCTAATGTCTCCTCATCACTCATCTGATGTCCTCTAATGTCTCCTCATCTCTCATCTGATGTCCTCTAATGTCTCCTCATCACTCATCTGATGTCCTCTAATGTCTCCTCATCTCTCATCTGATGTCCTCTAATGTCTCCTCATCACTCATCTGATGTCCTCTAATGTCTCCTCAGCTCTCATCTGATGTCCTCTAATGTCTCCTCATCTCTCATCTGATGTCCTCTAATGTCTCCTCATCTCTCCCCTGTAATCCCATGTAATCTGTGCTGTGTCCCCAGGTCCGCCCGGCGAGAGCAGAACCGGCCCCCCGGGGCCTGCAGGTAGCCCTGGGGCCCGCGGACCACCTGGCCGCCAGGGCCATGCTGGGGTGAGGGGCCCGCCGGGGCCGGCTGGGTACTGCGACTCGTCCCAGTGCGTGGGCATCCCCTACAACGGACAAGGATATAGAGGTAGGCAGCGCCAGTAGATCCCCCCCACACCCGCCTCAGAACCCCCTCAGAACCCTCCTCAGAAACCCCCCCCAGAACCCCCTCAGAACCTGCCCCAGAACCCTCCTCAGAACCCTCTCAGAACCCCCCTCAGAACCCCCTCAGAACCTCCTCAGAACCCTCCTCAGAACCCCCTCAGAACCTCCCTCAGAACCCTCCTCAGAACCCCCCCTCAGAACCCTCCTCAGAACCCCCTCAGAACCCCCTCAGAACCCCCCCAGAACCCACCTCAGAATCCTCCTCAGAACCCCCTCAGAACCCCCCCAGAACCCACCTCAGAATCCTCCTCAGAACCTCCTCAGAACCCTCCTCAAAACCCTCAGAACCCCCTCAGAACCTCCCTCAGAACCCGCCTCAGGACCTCCCCCAGAACCCTCCTCAGAACCCTCCTCAGAACCCCCCCTCAGAACCCCCTCAGAACTCAGAATGTTCTCAACAAGAGGCTTAATAACTTACCTTGTTACTTTTGAATAATGCAACCATGAATTTTGATATGATCAAAGACGGTATGTAGTAACTAACCCCTGTTCATAGTATGGTAGTAACTAACCCCTGTTCATAGTATGGTAGTAACTAACCCCTGTTCATAGTATGGTAGTAACTAACCCCTGTTCATAGTATGGTAGTAACTAACCCCTGTTCATAGTATGGTAGTAACTAACCCCTGTTCATAGTATGGTAGTAACCAACCCCTGTTCATAGTATGGTAGTAACTAACCCTGGTTCATAGTATAGTAGTAACTAACCCTGGTTCATAGTATGGTAGTAACTAACCCCTGTTCAAAGTAAGAAGTAACTAACCCTGGTTCATGGTATGGTAGTAACCAACCCCTGTTCATAGTATGGTAGTAACCAGCCCCTGTTCATAGTATGGTAGTAACCAACCCCTGTTCAAAGTATGAAGTAACTAACCCTGGTTCATAGTATGGTAGTAACTAACCCTGTTCAAAGTATGGTAGTAACTAATCACAGTTCAAAGTATGAAGTAACTAACCCTGGTTCAAAGTATGGTAGTAACTAACCCTGGTTCATAGTATGGTAGTAACTAACCCCTGTTCATAGTATGGTAGTAACCAGCCCCTGTTCATAGTATGGTAGTAACCAACCCCTGTTCAAAGTATGAAGTAACTAACCCTGGTTCATAGTATGGTAGTAACTAACCCTGTTCAAAGTATGGTAGTAACTAATCACAGTTCAAAGTATGAAGTAACTAACCCTGGTTGAAAGTATGGTAGTAACTAACCCTGGTTCATAGTATGGTAGTAACTAACCCTGGTTCATAGTATGGTAGTAACCAACCCCTGTTCAAAGTATGGTAGTAACTAACCCTGGTTCATAGTATGGTAGTAACTAACCCCTGTTCATAGTATGGTAGTAACTAACCCTGGTTCATAGTATGGTAGTAACTAATCACAGTTCAAAGTATGAAGTAACTAACCCTGGTTCATAGTATGGTAGTAACCAACCCCTGTTCGTAGTATGGTAGTAACTAACCCTGGTTCATAGTATAGTAGTAACTAACCCTGGTTCATAGTATGAAGTAACTAACCCTGGTTCATAGTGTGGTAGTAACTAACCCTGGTTCATAGTATGAAGTAACTAACCCTGGTTCATAGTGTGGTAGTAACTAACCCTGGTTCATAGTATGAAGTAACTAACCCTGGTTCATAGTATGGTAGTAACTAACCCTGGTTCATAGTGTGGTAGTAACTAACCCTTGTTAATAGTATGAAGTAACTAATCACAGTTGATAATAATGATTGACATGTTGTTGGCTTGTAACACGCTTGTTGACCTCACTTCCTGTTTGGCCTGTTTCAGGTTCATCATAGTAACTCACTCTGTCCCCCGCAACGCTTTTCCTCCAAAACACCAACCTGCCCCCCCCCCCCCCCCACTCAACCCCCACCCCCCACTCAACCCCCACCCCTCCCCCACCGCCACACTCACACACTACTGTCCACGGATAAACCAGAGACGGCGCGAAACCATTAACAAACTCAAAGAAGAGGAAGTACTACTAACATCTTAGAGGCCATAGGAACATCGGCAGCCATGGCGGCCATTTTGCAACCTTGGGCGCCAACGACCAATCAGAGAGTGAGAGACGGGAGCAGCATGAGTACAAACCCAACCGAGCAGTCTTACTAACACAGCGGGGGACCCGTAAAGGCCAGAAGCTACGCAACGCGGCCAACCTGGTCGCAACGCCTCCGTCCGAGGTGACATCTGTAAATAAAAACACTAATTCCTGTGCCTTGTGTACGCGGGGGGAATTTAACCCGCGACCAACGCTGACCCCTCCTAACACCTGTAGTGCAAGGCTTGCGTTGTAACCATCTGCTGCTTGTGGAATGCCGACCCATTGCCTCTTTGCCTCCACTTTGAGTCGATTCAACCAAACGTAGAAAATTAACCTTTTTTTTTTTAACCTTTTGTACGTTTTTTTATTTGACTTACTAATGTACAAAGTATTGGAATTGTGTACTAATGTTTTTTTTTTTACCATGGTCGAATTTCAATTCAATTTCAACTCTTCTGTGTCTCTGTGATGAAACCCCATATTGTGGTTATTGATAGGATCTTCTTAGTGATTCATTGATGATTATTAATTTAAATCTACACTTAATTCTTTCTTTTTTTTCCGATGATTAACCATCAAAAAGTGACATCATTGATTCTTGAATACGATAATTTCATGAAAGAAAACAAAAGGGGGAAAAAAGCACTTTAGCTGACGCGCTCAGGCCTAAAGCTGCTTCTGCCCTGTGTCTGTTTGGCTAGCAGTCCACGAACAATGTCAACCTATGCATGGCTGTACACCCGTGTTTGTTGTCCAATCAACCACCGGCCCCTCCTCCTCGTTCCATCCCACAGACCAACGGCCAGCCGAGCCCAACAGCTACCGAGTGCCCGTCCGCGAGGCTGAGGAAGAGCCCTCACACAGCATGCGTTTCAAGAGATCTCCATCGAGGACGGCGTCCAAACGGCTAGCCTAGGTCCGGCACAGCAGACCAGAGCTCCTTGTTTTGTGGTTTTTCTTGATGTGTTCCAACCTGTGTCCGCTGTATCTGTCACGTAATCGCTATACTAAGCTGCATTCCCTGCATATGCACATTTCACTCATGACAAAAGAACAGGGTTTGATACCTTGCCGGGATTTTCCGGGAATGCCTTGAGGAATCTCCCGTGGTCGTTTGGTTTGACCTCCTGTGGTTTGGAGGAGGGGCTTAGGAGGGAGGAGGGGGGGAGTTTGTTTGGGGGGTGGGGTGGGGTTGGGTTGGGGGGGGTGGGGTGGAGCCAAACGCTTTTCTTGGACTGAAAGACAATCGGACCAAAAACTCAACACTAATTGGGTATGTTTCTAATTGGCTGTGTAATTGACTCGTCTCACATACGCGTATCCCAGGTTTATTAACTAGCAGTGCTGGGTCCTGCAGACTTCGTCACAAAGCAAACAGGAAGAACAGGGGAAACGACTTCCTGCTCAACAGGAAGTCGTCATCGGCGAGAGAGAAATGTCTTATCCGTAACATGTCACCCCGACACGTCCCAAATATAAAAGCTTGTGGTTTCTTTCTACTTCTTTAACTTATATAGCCTTTTCTGTTCGGAGTGCCTTTACACAGAGATTCACTTTCAGTATGACAAGTCACACATCGCTTACATTTAGTATCTCTAATATTTATCTGTTTCTTTTTTTTTCTTCTTTTTTTTTACACCGTCAAAACACATGTTACGAAAGGTGGAATTTGCATGTCTGTGGTGTATATTTAGTGCGTTACTGTTGACGTCTGTCTCCTTCTAACCAGAAGATAGTTGTTGCCGTTTATTTCAAATATCAAAATGCAGAGGGAAGCTGCTTGCAAGACTATGGATATGGAATTGCTGCTCGGTTTTTAAACTGCAGATTGTGAACCCCACAGCCTTATTTTCTTATTTATTTCTGAAACAGAAGAGGCATTTTTCAATAAAACTACTGAAAATTAACTCGCTTATGTGTAATTATTCTCTTCAAACGGGAACAACTCGACACGTGCATTTACAGATTTCAGAATGTTTTGAATTTGCTTGGATTAAAAAAAGCATCCACGCTATTCCTTGTTATTTACTAAGAAGGAGAAAGGGCTTCTTTAAAGGTTTTCTAGTCTCTAAAACAAGTGAAAGATGCCATTGAGCTGGTTTAGTGAATGAATGAATTAGGGGCAAAATGGCAGCCGAGTATAATTTGTGGAGAGGGATGTAGTGTATGTGTGCTAAGCTAAACTTGGGCTAAACTAACCTGTATTGAACTCCTGCTCAACTATGCTTAATCTGTGCTAAGATGCCTCCATAGCCCAAATTGAACAGATTTTTCAGATGTTCTGCACCTGAATCATTGTCGGAAATAAACATTAACAACATCTTCATCATCAACATCATCATCATCATCTTGAATTTACAGACAAAGGTCACACAAACACACACACTCACATAAACACACACACACACACACACACAGTCTCACACAGTCACACACAAACACGGGACAGTAGAAGGGAAGGGCAGTAAACATCTCAGGACTCGTTTAATTGAATTTAGATTTGGAGTAAAGGTTCAATCGGACTCCATTTAGTGACACACTCCCCCCCCCCCCCCTCGCTGGAGTTCTGGGCTCCTGGCCCCCGTCTGAGATGAGGTCACTTCTGGTAAGCAATGAGTCACACCGGTTCCTACTGAATGGAAGCAATAGGAAACAAACGCAGACAGACACACTGACTTCACAAAAATGTTCCTTTTCACTGTTTACCACTCACTAGTCATCACCATTAAGTCATTTAGCAGATGGTTTCAGAGCAACGCACAGCAAAGTCAGAGACCGCTCATTAAGGAGCAGGTAGGGGTTAGACAGTACAGAGACAGGTCATTAAGGAGCAGGTAGGAGTTAGACAGTACAGAGACAGGTCATTAAGGAGCAGGTAGGGGTTAGACAGTACAGAGATAGGTCATTAAGGAGCAGGTAGGGGTTAGACAGTACAGAGATAGGTCATTAAGGAGCAGGTAGGGGTTAGACAGTACAGAGACAGGTCATTAAGGAGCAGGTAGGGGTTAGACAGTACAGAGACAGGTCATTAAGGAGCAGGTAGGGGTTAGACAGTACAGAGACATGTCATTAAGGAGCAGGTAGGGGTTAGACAGTACAGAGACAGGTCATTAAGGAGCAGGTAGGGGTTAGACAGTACAGACAGGTCATTAAGGAGCAGGTAGGGGTTAGACAGTACAGAGACAGGTCATTAAGGAGCAGGTAGGGGTTAGACAGCACAGAGACAGGTCATTAAGGAGCAGGTAGGGGTTAGACAGTACAGAGACAGGTCATTAAGGAGCATGTAGGGGTTAGACAGTATAGAGACAGGTCATTAAGGAGCAGGTAGGGGTTAGACAGTGCAGAAACAGGTCATTAAGGAGCAGGTAGGGGTTAAACAGTACAGAGACAGGTCATTAAGGAGCAGGTAGGGGTTAGACAGTACAGAGACAGGTCATTAAGGAGCAGGTAGGGGTTAGACAGTACAGAGACAGGTCATTAAGGAGCAGGTAGGGGTTAGACAGTACAGAGACAGGTCATTAAGGAGCAGGTAGGGGTTAGACAGTACAGAGACAGGTCATTAAGGAGCAGGTAGGGGTTAGACAGTACAGAGACAGGTCATTAAGGAGCAGGTAGGGGTTAGACAGTACAGAGACAGGTCATTAAGGAGCAGGTAGGGGTTAGACAGTACAGAGACAGGTCATTAAGGAGCAGGTAGGGGTTAGGCAGTACAGAGACAGGTCATTAAGGAGCAGGTAGGGTTAGACAGTACAGAGACAGGTCATTAAGGAGCAGGTAGGGGTTAGACAGTACAGAGACAGGTCATTAAGGAGCAGGTAGGGGTTAGACAGTACAGAGACAGGTCATTAAGGAGCAGGTAGGGTTAGACAGTACAGAGACAGGTCATTAAGGAGCAGGTAGGGGTTAGGCAGTACAGAGACAGGTCATTAAGGAGCAGGTAGGGGTTAGACAGTACAGAGACAGGTCATTAAGGAGCAGGTAGGGGTTAGACAGTACAGAGACAGGTCATTAAGGAGCAGGTAGGGGTTAGACATTACAGAGACAGGTCATGAAGGAGCAGGTAGAGGTTAGACAGTACAGAGACAGGTCATTAAGGAGCATGTAGGGGTTAGACAGTACAGAGACAGGTCATTAAGGAGCAGGTAGGGGTCAGGGGGCATCTTGCCTACAGAATGGTTACAGGTAGAGAGTGGATAGTGGGTATCGATTGGGGAAAAAAGACAAAGGTGATTCTTAATCTCTATTTAGGTTCAGTCAGATGCTCAGATGTCAATACATTGTCCAGGCCCTACAGCAGCCCAACAGAGGCTTGATCTCAGGACCAACACACGTGTCACCCATAACACTAACTATGGGTCTGCTCCTAATATGGACCAGGGCACAGGTACCAGAAATCAACTTCACTAGTCTGGTCCATAGAGCAGACCCATAACCAGGGACACCTCTGTGGAAAGAGCCAATGAACTGCTCGTCCTCCCTTCGTCTCGTTGGTCCAATGTGTCTCAGCTGTGCCGATCACTCGGTTCACCTGTGCTCAGAGTTCGGTTCTGCGCTTGCGGGTCGGTTCTGCTTGTGGCGAGTCACTGTTTCCTTCTGGCGTCAGCCTGCGTCTACAGTCGTACTCGCTGTGCGGAGTGGACGTCTGTGTGTGGACGTCTGCAGGGCTGTACGCGTGAGTGGTTGTGGCAGCGCAGGACATGCTGCTGGCCGTGTGCATGTGAGCGTGTAGGCGAGCAGGGACATTCAATACATTGTCCAGTCGGTGCGATGGGGACACGTTTGAATCAAAAACAGGCTGGGCTGTAAAGCCTGCTCTATAGTCGCTTGTGGTTCAAGCAGAACGTTGTTAGAACCGTGGGTTTGGTGGGCTACGGCTGGGAATGGACATTTGGCTCAAATACTGGCAGGACAGCCTAGTGGTGAGGGTGTCGACTCCCAGTTGAAAGGCACTGGGTTTGATGCCCAACGTCCACAGCCTACCTGTAGGCCTCCTATAGCAAGATGACCCCTGACCCCTACCTGCTCCTTGATGACCTGTCTCTGTGCTGTCTAACCCCTACCTGCTCCTTAATGACCTGTCTCTGTGCTGTCTAACCCCTACCTGCTCCTTGATGACATCTGAATTCACTCCAAGTCCCTTTGGATGAAAGAGCTAAACATGTGTGTGTGTGTGTGTGTGTGTGTGTGTGTGTGTGTGTGTGTGTGTGTGGTGTGTGGGGGGGGGGGGGGGGGGGGGGGGGGGGGGGGGATTTGTAACAGCTGTTCGGGTCACGGAGTCCTTCAACAGATAATTATCCACGGCTTTGATGTTCCCGTAACTCGGGACAAAATGCACATCCAGACCCGCGTCAAACCCAGAACATAACCCGCTGAAATGTGCATTCATATTCCACAAGAGACAAGAGAAATGATCTAACACTTAAGTCTCTTGGGATTTAAGATGCCTTCAGTGATTGGGCAGAATTGAATTCAATAGTTTGTAGTAACACAAAGAAAAAGTTCAACTATTTCCCTGCATATTTGAGTCTCGCGTCTGGCTCAGCTCTGACTCACCGAACAAGGAAAGCAACAAAGAGCAACATAAAATATGAATCTTTAAAATCGACAAGGTGCCCGCACTGACACGGCAGTAAAAACAGCCCGACGTGACGTCACGGCGGCTCGTCTGTTTCTACGTGAGGTGCCGTGGGCGTGCGTCCAGATGTCAAACAGCCAGTGTTTCCATTGGCCCTGCAGGACCAGCGTCACACACTCGAGCTCCTTTAGCTCCACGGCCTCCTCCTATTGGCGCTGCCGGCGCCGCGCGCTCCAGACCGCTCGGCTTTGAAGGGCGGGGCGTGGCTGCCCGGTTGCCACGGAGACCACGTCAACATTGTTCCGGTTGCCCGCTGAGAGTTTGGCTGTACAGTCGGAGGGTTACTATACTATACTATACTATAGTCAATAGGCAATTGTATATACTATATTATAGTATATATACGATATTGTATACTCTAAACTATAGTATATACTATAGTATAGTACAGTCGGAGGGTTAGTGTGGATACTACTGTATCCCTGATGGTCGTGCAGAGAAAAGACGCTAGGGAGAGAGAGAGAGAGAGAGAGAGAGAGAGAGAGAGAGAGAGAGACAGAGAGAGAGACAGAGAGAGAGAGAGAGAGAGAGTGACAGACAGAGACAGAGAGGTAGCGATGGAGGTAGAGAAAGAGACACAGTGAGCGATGGAAAGACACGAGAGAGACAGTGAGGGAGACGTAAACAGGCCTACATGGGACATGAAAAGACTGACCTATAGGAGGGAAGCTGACGTGGTGTTGGGGATCATTCTAGATTCTAGATGTTAAACACAAGACCTAATGATCACAAATGTTCCCGGGTTTGACGTCCAGTCTGACAATAATTGTCTTTTCCAAATTAGTTTTGATTTTGAGTCATGTTTTTCCATTTCCAGTTTTTCGGGGGCTCGTAACGTTGACATGTTTTCAAAGCGTTTCTCTTCAGTCACTTGTGATTGCACTTGTGTTATCGTTGTGTTACCGTTGTGTTACCGCGGGCTGATGGAGGGTTAAACAGGGCTGATGTTTTGGTAAGTGCTCTCGTTTACATCTTGTCCGACCGACGGCGGTACATTCCTTGCCCCCTGAGAGAAGCGGACATTTTGTCACGTGGACTCGCGTTGGATTTTGTCGCCCTCATAAAGAGCGGTTTGAGTGATTCCATTTGGGTTTCTGCTCACCAGAAAGGCAGTTTGAACCCCACACTGGATCTCTCACTCTCATGTTTCCCAGAGTGTGGCGATGACTAAAGTACAGAAACACAAAGACCGAATTATGAAGACTAAGATGGACAAAGAACGCAGGATAAAAGAACAAAAGAAAAAGACAAAAATACCTTCTTGGGTCAAAGTAATTAATTGAATAAACAGTCCAACTTATAACTGTCGACTCATCCACAATCAGTGTCCATCGCAGGTCTTTCACACCATGGGTCTGTTTGTGTCTGTTGTGTCTGGACACAATGTGTTGAACCGCCATGTTGTGTTGATGTGGTCTGGGTTGGGTTGATGTGGTCCGTGTTGTGTCATGTGGTCTGGGTTGTATTCATGTGTTGATGTGGTCCATGTTGTGTCATGTGGTCTGTGTTGTGTTGATGTGGTCCGTGTTGTGTTGAACCTCCGTGTTGTGTTCATGTGGTCCCTGTTGTGTTCATGTGGTCCCTGTTGTGTTGATGTGTTCCGTGTTGTGTTGATGTGGTCCGTGTTGTGTAGATGTGGTCCGTGTTGTGTCATGTGGTCCGTGTTGTGTCATGTGGTCCGTGTTGTGTTGATGTGGTCCGTGTTGTGTTGATGTGGTCCCTGTTGTGTTGATGTGGTCCGTGTTGTGTCATGTGGTCCGTGTTGTGTCATGTGGTCTATGTTGTGTTGATGTGGTCCGTGTTGTGTTGATGTGGTCCGTGTTGTGTCATGTGGTCTATGTTGTGTTGATGTGGTCCGTGTTGTGTTGATGTGGTCCGTGTTGTGTTGATGTGGTCCGTGTTGTGTTGATGTGTTCCCTGTTGTGTCATGTGGTCTGTGTTGTGTTCATGTGTTGATGTGGTCCATGTTGTGTTCATGTGGTCCCTGTTGTGTTGATGTGTTCCCTGTTGTGTTGATGTGGTCCGTGTTGTGTTGATGTGGTCCGTGTTGTGTCATGTGGTCCGTGTTGTGTCATGTGGTCTATGTTGTGTTGATGTGGTCCGTGTTGTGTTGATGTGGTCCCTGTTGTGTTGATGTGGTCCGTGTTGTGTTGATGTGGTCCGTGTTGTGTCATGTGGTCCGTGTTGTGTCATGTGGTCTATGTTGTGTTGATGTGGTCCGTGTTGTGTTGATGTGGTCCGTGTTGTGTTGATGTGTTCCCTGTTGTGTCATGTGGTCTGTGTTGTGTTCATGTGTTGATGTGGTCCGTGTTGTGTTGATGTGGTCCGTGTTGTGTTGAACCTCCGTGTTGTGTTGATGTGGTCCGTGTTGTGTTGATGTGTTCCCTGTTGTGTCATGTGGTCTGTGTTGTGTTGAACCTCCGTGTTGTGTTCATGTTGTCCCTGTTGTGTTGATGTGGTCCCTGTTGTGTTGATGTGTTCCCTGTTGTGTTGATGTGGTCCGTGTTGTGTAGATGTGGTCCGTGTTGTGTCATGTGGTCCGTGTTGTGTCATGTGGTCCGTGTTGTGTTGATGTGGTCCGTGTTGTGTTGATGTGGTCCCTGTTGTGTCATGTGGTCTGTGTTGTGTTCATGTGTTGATGTGGTCCGTGTTGTGTCATGTGGTCCGTGTTGTGTTGATGTGGTCCGTGTTGTGTTGATGTGGTCCGTGTTGTGTTGATGTGGTCCCTGTTCTGTCATGTGGTCTGTGTTGTGTCATGTGGTCTGTGTTGTGTTGATGTGTGTCTTCAGTGTCCCAGTTGAAAGGTTCCGGGTTCAATCCCCCAATGCCAGCGGTCTCATCTGACTGCATCGTCGGGCAGGTTGACCTCTGACCCGACGTGGTTTTGTTGTCATGGATCTCACCGGTGATGGGTGAGTGTCTGCTAAACGACTGAGTGACTGAACTCACCGGTGATGGGTGAGTGTCTGCTAAACGACTGAGTGACTGAACTCACCGGTGATGGGTGAGTGTCTGCTAAACGACCGAGTGACTGAACTCACCGGTGATGGGTGAGTGTCTGCTAAACGACCGAGTGACTGAACTCACCGGTGATGGGTGAGTGTCTGCTAAACGACCGAGTGACTGAACTCACCGGTGATGGGTGAGTGTCTGCTAAACGACCGAGTGACTGAACCCTGAACGGTGGCTCACACACCTGTGAGGTCAATCATGATCCGTCAACAGGAATGTCATTATAATGAACGGCCAAGACTAATAGCTGGCTCACCACTCACACAATCACTCACACTCACACACACACACACACACACACACACACACACACACACACACACACACACACACACATCACGCTGCTATTGGCTGCCAGCGGTGGGAGGTGTGGACATGTGAAGCCTGTAGTTGTCCTGACAGTTCATCACTCACTTGAGCTCTGCTAAAGACTGCATTCCCCACGCCCCCTGCTCATAAAGACTACAATACCAATACTTCCATAACTTACCCCCCCCCCCCCCCCCCACCCCACCGTGTGTGTGTGTGTGTGTGTGTGTGTGTGTATGTGTGTGTGTGTGTGTGTGTGTGTGTGTGTGTGTGTAAGGCCTATTGTCTGTCTCTTATATAATGGCTACCAGGGTCTATAATATAGTTCACATCCAGACACACACCACCTCTAACCCACTGATGGAGGAGACACACCACCTCTTACCCACTGATGGAGGAGACACACCACCTCTTACCCACTGATGGAGGAGACACACCACCTCTTACCCACTGATGGAGGAGACACACCACCTCTTACCCACTGACGGAGGAGACACACCACCTCTTACCCACTGATGGAGGAGACACACCACCTCTTACCCACTGATGGAGGAGACACACCACCTCTTACCCACTGATGGAGGAGACACACCACCTCTTACCCACTGATGGAGGAGACACACCACCTCTTACCCACTGATGGAGGAGACACACCACCTCTAACCCACTGACGGAGGAGACACACCACCTCTAACCCACTGATGGAGGAGACACACCACCTCCTGTTCAGCCCCTCTAACCCACTGACGGAGGAGACACACCACCTCCTGTTCAGCCCCTCTAACCCACTGACGGAGGAGACACACCACCTCTAACCCACTGACGGAGGACTTTGTTTTCATAAACTGAATTGCAATCCTAGCGTTTAATGAACCATAAAAATCCCTTAACATGGCCACGCCGTTGACGGGGCCAAGACAAGCTCAAAGATCCTCACTGGCAACCTCCTTACCTGTCGAGACAAAACACCAGACGAACCCTTTGATTCCGCCCCCCGTTCCCTGGAGAATGTGGTTGAAGGCAACGATCCTCTCCAGCGCCAGAACTGCCCCGGTGGTTTCAGAAGCCTCAGGTCTCAACACGCCGCTTCGTCTGTGTTCAGGCTCACGAGGTGAACCTGAAGGCGTGTCCAGGAATCTGATTGGCCGCCTTGGGTACCACCCTAGCTAATGATGACGGCCGATAGGATTTGAACGTGTCAAGCAAATCTAACCGTTGATGGTTGTGTTAGACTAGACAGTGTTTTTTATTGAACACGTTTTAATGGACTGAGATATGATATTTGTCATGTTGTGGATGCAATATCTGTCGAGTACATTTGATGAGTTTTCACTCCCTGAACCATCCTCAAAGCTAGCGTTGTGGGCTGTTCTGGGCCGCTCGTGGCCCCACTACCAACAGTGTAGACACTGGGCTTTATGGCCCAGTTACATACAGTCAGTTGTTCACTTGTTAGTCTTTAGATAAGCGACTTAAAAAATGTCCTTCATTCCTTGAATCTGGACCTCAAGTGGGCGGGGCTATTGACTTACCTCACTTCCTGCTGAGAGAGGATCTGAACCAGTGAGCTGATGACACACTTCCTCCTCCCCTTGCAAGATCAGCTGCAGAGCAAGCCACTCCCACAAAGCTCACTAATTACCTTATAAAGGCATACCCAGTTTATCGTAACAATAAATATTCACTTCTCTGGTTGGTTCTTAATTATAACCTCAGGCCGCATTTAAAGAGAACCATAAAGTGTGTGTGTGTGTGTGTGTGTGCGCGCGCGCGCGCGCGCGCGTGTGTGTGTGTGCGCGCGAACATGCGCGTGTGTATTTGTTTCAATGCAACGCTGGTTGTTAAATGAATGACTTCACTCTTCACTTATATAACACACTATAATGCAAACACACACACACACACACAGTACACACACAGTATACACACCACACAATAAAGATGATGTCATCGTGACGAAGCCTCTGTCACCGACGGCGATGCTCCAGCTCCGGTTCACACCCGCTGGACCCGGGCCCTGGACCCGGGCCCTGGACCCGGGCTCCGTCCAAACACACGCCAGCTGACCGGGTCGGCGCAGACACCCCCTGGAAGACAGAGCACCACGGCCGTGGAGGAGCAAAGAAAGGCCGCTCCACGCCCGGCAAACCTCCTCTAAGGAGAACCAAATGCAACGGCGACATCGGTGCACTTACTGGGATATTCTCTGGGGAGGGGGGGCGGCGAGGGGGGGGGGGGGGAGGCGGCGGGGGGGTGGGGGGGGGGGGGGGGGGGGGGGGCGGGAGCTTTCGTTGTCTGTGGTTTGTCTTCAGTCCCTTTAGGTGCCCATCCGAATCTGTTCCCAGCCTCCCGGACATCACTCACCGAGCTGCACTGTTGGTTCCATCTTGGATCCAAACGCTAGCTTCACCTTCAGTCCCCCCGCGCGGCCAGCGTTAGAACCAAGATGGCCGCCAGGGGAATAAGGCCCTCGGAGGGGATTAAAGCTGTGCTTCGACAAGACGTGTTCCAGAACGTTCCCGAACTCTGCCTTCACTTGTTTCCGTGGGGGCTTCGCTTTTTTCCTTTCACTTCTACAACCAATTTATAACTTTCAACAGGTTTCAGAGTTTCCTCTCACGTTCTCAAAGTGCTTCAGAAGCACTTTGAGAATGATGGATGAGGCCGTTAGCCATGACTCACTCTTACTGGTGGTGAACTGGGATCCAGATCCAGCGATCTGGATCCCAGTTCACTGTAAAGTAAAGACAGTACACTCTCTGTGATGGATGAGCCTGCGTTCACAGGCCATTGGCCATGACTCACTCTTACTGGTGGTGAACTGGGATCCAGATCCAGCGATCTGGCCGGCATTACAGACCAAACGTTACGGGTTCTGTCAAACGCTATCTGGCTTTTCCATCGGGATTTAAGAACTGCGTACCTCGGTCTGACTAGTGACCCCCGCTGCTTCTGTGACACTAAACAAAACGTAGAATAGAAGCAGAGGAAACGCAAGGCGTCGGCGTGGTGTTGCCGTGTGATTCCCTGCTCCAGGGTGGGGGGGGGGGGGGGGGGTTGGGGTGGGGGGGTTGGGGTGGGGGGGGGGGGTGGGGGGGGAGTTGGGGTCTGTCGGGTTAAGGCTGTGTGCCACCACATTGTGCGGTCCATTTGTTGCCATGTGATTCCCTGCTCCAGGGTGGGGGGGGGGTGGGGGGGTTTGGGGTGGGGGGGTTGGGGTGGGGGGGGGGGGGTTGGGGTGGGGGGGGGGAGTTGGGGTCTGTCGGGTTAAGGCTGTGTGCCACCACATTGTGCGGTCCATTTGTTGCCATGTGATTCCCTGCTCCAGGGTGGAGGGGGGGGGGGGGGGTTGGGGTGGGGGGGTTGGGGTGGGGGGGGGGGTTGGGCTCTGTCGTGGTAAGGCTGTGTGCCACCACATTGTGCGGTCCATTTGCACAATTGCGTGAGTGTACGATCCCGCCGGCACTTCCTGTGCGGTTTTGTGTGCCAAGCGTGCGAAGTCAGCCGACCTCCCGGGCCCTGGCGTTACCCCCGGTGCGGAGCTGTCTCAACGCAGACCCCCGCTCCCAGGAACACTGAGCTCACCCCCCCCTCCCCCATCAGTCCCGTCCGTCTGCAGGGATGCAGCCTGGCGGCGTGTGGGACCCCCGGCACGCCACAATGACTTCATTGGGGCGTGCCGGGGGTCCCGGGACGCGAGGTGCTGCCAGCTGACCCCGGCAGGGATCGAGGGATGTACTTGTTTTTTGGCCCTTCTGTTTGTTGGAATACGTTTGGATTTATTCAAACTGATCTGCTCAGAACTCAAGAGTCCTTGGCCCGGATGGAAGCGTCCAAAAAACGGTGGACTTTGTGGTTCCTCTGACGCGGACACCTTCGATGTCGGCCTGAACGCTTTTACTTTTTAAACCTGACTTTTATTTTGATACACGTCCATACTCATGTCGACACTCAGTCGATGCTTCCACAGACTGCAGCACCTGGAGAGTTTCTCTGTGTCTAAATCTCCGTGTGGTGGTGGCGGTGGTGGTGGCGGTGGTGGCAGCGGTGGTGGCGGCGGTGGTGGTGGCGGTGGTGGTGGTGGTGGCGGAGGTGATGTAGTTGTAGTGTTTTAGTGTTGGTGATGGTGGTGGTGTTGATGGTGGTGGTGGCGGTGGTGGTGATGGTGGAGGTGGTGGTGGTAGTGATAGTGGTGGTGATGGTGGAGGTGGTGGTGGTGGTGATGGTGAAGGTTTTGTGTTGTACTGCACTGTTCTTCTTGAAATCGGCCCAACAGTCCCAAACTGTTCGAGACGTTTTATAATGAAACCTTTCTCTTCTTCACTCTGGTCTGGACTTCTTCTTGCTTTTCCATTTCAAACAATGATGTCACAAGCATTCCCGTTATCTGTAAGATAGTTATGGAGTAAAAATGTCATCACATGGTCATTTGAATTCCATTGAGTTTCCGAGAAGTGAGTGATTAAGTTGAGTTGAGGGAGAGGAGGAAGAGGACGAAGATGATGGCAGTGCAGGAGGGAGACGAGAGAAGCTCACATGAAACATCTGGAAGGTGTTAATCTTTCTCATTTTTATCTTCATCTTCATCTTCTGGTTATGTTTGTGTTTGTGTGTCTGGGGTTGTGTGTGTGTGAGGCTGTGTGTGTGTGTCTGAGGTTGTGTGTCTGGGGTTGTGTGTGTGTGTGAGGTGTGTGTGTGTGTGTGTGAGGTGTGTGTGTGTGTGTGTGTGTGTGAGGTTGTGTGTGTGAGGCTGTGTGTGTGTCTGGGGCTGTGTGTGTGTCTGTGGTTGTGTGTGTGTGTGAAGCTGTGTGTGTATCAGTAGTTGTGTGCGAGGCAGATCTATTATTCCTGTAGACTTATTGTTTCAAGATGTTCACACGTCATAAATCACCTCGGCTGTTGTTGATGTTTACAGTAAATATAAACAACAGCTGTCATGTGACCAGCTGGGCGGAGGAGCACAGTGTTCTACACACACACAAACAAACAGACACACACACACACACACACACACACACACACATACACACACACACACACATACAAACAAACACACACACACACACACACGCACACACATACACACACACACACACACACGCACACAGACTCACAAAGACTCACACACACTCTCTCACAGACCATGATGTAGCCCATGATGTAGACCATGATGTAGACCATGATGAAGACCATGATGTAGACCATGATGAAGACCATGATGTAGACCGTGATGTAGACCATGATGAAGACCGTGATGTAGACCATGATGTAGACCATGATGTAGACCATGATGTAGACCGTGATGTAGACCGGGATGTACATACCATTACTCACTACCACTACACACTACCACTACACACTACCACTACACACTACCACTACACACTACCACTACACACTACCACTACACACACTACATCCCAGTTTATCACTAAAGAACGCTTAGTTATCATCGCTTGTGTCAGGCTTGTCTTTAACTGTGTTTTGATTCCCGTTATCCTCTAAAGCACTCTGGGACTTCTTGTCTGTGAGAGGTGCTATGAATGCATTTGACTGGTCGTACTTAGAGGATCCCCTATTTCACCCCATAGTGACATCACAAGTGGGTGCTCTTGAGAGGTAAACCCGGGCATGGAGTCAATAGTGAGAGTGTGCCTTTATGTATTCACTCTGTTATTGTATGTGGTGAATGTCATTTCCTCTTTGAGGACAATATGTCCGTCTGTCTATCCATCTGTCTATCTCTTTATTATCACTGCCGTGTGTGTTTGTGTGTGTGTGTGTGTGTGTGTGTGTGTGTGTGTGTTTTAGTTTACTAAGTAGATTCCCCTTGGCGGGCCCTGAGACTTTCCCAGTTCAGAGGACCATGCTGTGCCTCCCATCTGATAATAAAACCCTTTGAGCGTCTCACCAGGAGTCGGACTGCTACCATCCAGAGCGGTGGCTCTGTGAAGCAGCCGCCGGTGAGGCAGAGCGAGCAAACCACTGATTCCTGTTCCTGAGGCCGACCCAGCCTGACACACCTCATGACGCCACCAGTCCCTGGTGTTAATCGTAGGTCATGGTCACGGTCCCATGGTCACGGTCATGTTGCTGACGCTAAGAAGCTAACGCGGCTGCTTGGGTTGCTGACGCTAAGAAGCTAACGCGGCTGCTTGGGTTGCTGACGCTAAGAAGCTAACGCGGCTGCTTGGGTTGCTGTCGCTAAGAAGCTAACGCGGCTGCTTGGGTTGCTGACGCTAAGAAGCTAACGCGGCTGCTTGGGTTGCTGACGCTAAGAAGCTAACGCGGCTGCTTGGGTTGCTGACGCTAAGAAGCTAGCGCGGCTGCTCGTTAGCCGAACTGCATTCCCGGTTGAGCCAGGTCCGAGCGGAGGAGGATACAGAAGCAGATTGCGGCGCCGTCACACTTCCTGTGGAGGAAGAGGCCATGATGTCACGGGAAATGTTGGATCTGCGTAAGGCTTGGGTCTCACCCAGCTAGGTCTCATTAAAGCACGACCCCGACCACCACAGCTGGTGCTCAGGAGGTCACTCTGAGACAGGAGGGAGGGGGGACACTGACCTCACATGCACCGTAGCCGTCAGATATTAGTTTCCTCGGCTAAAATGTAGAAACGGCCGACATGGAAGACACGCTACATAGACATGTATTTTGTTGTTAGCAAATTATGCTCGAAACAGAAGGGAAGGGAAGACTTTGGGATGCGTGTACCTTGGCTGACCCAGTGTGTGTTCTGCGTCTGAGATATGGGGAGGGGGGGGGGGGGAAATGATCGTTCTGGAAATCAATTCAACGTATCAAACGCCCCCACGGTAGCTCATGGACCGCGCGGTGACGTCTGCTGTGGGAATCCAACCCGAGACCTTGTGTGCCTTGCGCTCTCCCTGCCGGCCGGAGAGTTGCTACCTGATCCCTAACTTGCAGCCATTTGTCGAGGTGCCGCGGCGATGATGTGTGCAGAGACGCAGCCCATCAGGGGCCGCTTGGCAGAGGGACGTGGGGTCGCGACCCCGCGTCTGCAGGGAGGGTCTGGCGGCGCTGCCGGGACACCGCGCCATCTTAACGACCGAACATCCTGTCTCCGGTCACACGCCGTGACCGGAGACAGAGAGAGAGAGACAGACAGAGAGACAGTGAGAGAGAGATCGGGTGTGTGTCAGTGTGCGTGTGGGTGTGTGGGCGCGTGTGTGTGGGTGTGTGGGCGTGTGTGTGTGTGGGTGTGCAGGCGTGTGTGTGTGTGTGGGTGTGCAGGCGTGTGTGTGTGGGTGTGTGGGCGTGCGTGTGTGTGTGTGGGTGTGTGGGCGTGTGTGTGTGTGTGTGGGTGTGTAGGCGTGTGTGTGTGTGTGTGTGGGTGTGCAGGCGTGTGTGTGTGGGTGTGTGGGCATGTGTGTGTGTGTGGGTGTGTGGGCGTGTGTGTGTGTGTGGGTGTGTGGGCGTGTGTGTGTGTGGGCGTGTGGGCGCGTGTGTGTGTGTGTGGGTGTGTGGGCGTGTGTGTGTGTGGGTAATAAGTGTGTTTTGTTTATCCATAAGTTAAATCCCAAATGCCAGTTGCCAGTTCTCCAAAGCAACGGTAGCCGACACAGTTAAAAACAAACATGAGAATAGGATATTCTACTAGAGACTTGTTTCTTTACTTAAAGAATTAGGTTAGAGTTACCCCCCCCCCCAGCCCCCCCACCCCCACCCACCGGTCATTAGTGGTAAAGACTAGTCTAGCATGGAGTTCAGCTTCACCCTAAGATCAATACTAGACGCTAACTATAGCTAACACTCACATAACACATACTTGCATGACACATAACAAAGTTACCAGTCACGGTGATGTCATCATGATTGACAGGCGAGACTCTACCCCCAAGAGGTCAGAGGTCACCAGTCTGTGTTCTAATGAGTATTTAAACAGGAAAGGGTGTTTTCATTTCACAGTGATTAAAGCCACACACTGCATCCCGTGCGTGGGTCAGCCAGTAGGATATAAATATAAAGATGCTGTTATTCTTTCAATCACATTTTTCCATTTTCTACCACTTTCCTTTCAAAACAGTTAGAAACCACTTTAAACAGTAAGCAAACCACTTGAATTAAACTGTAGTCCCCTGTTAAGCCATATGAAATCATTGTTTTTATTATGGGTAATGCTAAAACTATTTGTTTGGTTGAGGCTTTTATTTTGAAGAACTGCAAGGCTTTCTGGGAACTTTTAAAGATGGCGCCCCAGCCGGTACCAATTTTTATGTTTGGATTGATGAACAACCGTCAGTTTTCTCAACCGCTTTCATTAGAATGATCAAGTTTCATTTAATGTATTTATCAACCTGTTTACAAGCGCACCTTTTTGTCAAATTACTGGATTATCGTTTCTGTCTTTGGATTTGAATCGCTTGCGTACCGGGATCATCGTTCCTAACTCTCCCTGAACCCCGGACTACACACAAGGTACGGCCTTCAGCTCTGTACAGCTTTATATTCACCGTGGTTGAACGTTTGATAAACACACAAACCTCTAGGACTACAATACCCACAATCCCCCAGTCCCAGCCAGGTGATGTCACTTGAGAATCACCTGGCCGTTTGTGACGTAATAGACACAGAGGTGTGACGTTCAATGTGAGTCAACACGCACGTGAACAGGACTTATACTTATATGATGAGTTGCATATTACGCCGGCATAACTGACAACAACATGATTACATGTTGATTAAATGATTACATGTTGAACATCTGCTGCTGGCACGTCATGCCCAACCGATGGCAGTGTTGACGTACCGCCACAGTATCTGACAGGTGAACACACGCACGAACAATGAATACGGGACAGGTCCTGACGCCAGCGTCCCTGGCGAGAGTGGGGCCGGGGTCGGGGGTCGGGGGTCGGGGGTCGGGGGTCGGGGGTCCGTCTGGCCCCCCGACCCCCGACCCCACCCTCGCCAGGGATGCTGGCGAGGGTGGGGCCGGTGTTTGGGTTCTGCGGTGCCGGGAACGAGCAGAGTGTTTTATGAGGTCATTATGGGGTCGGGGGGGGGTCCGTCTGTCCCCCCCGGACCCCCACAGACAGGCTTCACTGGACATGGGCTGAGCTCTGGGAAGCCTTCTGGGACTGGAATGAAAAAGCAACATATGTTGGGGTGTTGGCTTTTTTTTTTTTACGAGCTTCTCGTATTGGACAGCGGTCCGCTCTGGCAGGATGGCAGCATGGTGGAGTTAGGAGTTAGGGTTCTGTTGCAGTCGCCTGTTGAAGGACGAGGAGGCGAGACTGGTGCTGGGGAGGAGAGCGTGTGAGCGCTGGTTTCAGGAGGGCCCGCTGAAGTCCAAGTTACGAAAGGATGAATACAAAACTATCCCTCACAGTCAAATATTATTGTGGGAACAAGACCTTTAATATATATATATATATATAATATCCCAATAACTCTCTCTCTCTCTCTCTCTCTCTCTCTCTCTCTCTCTCTCTCTCTCTCTCTCTCTCTCTCTCTCTCTCTCTCTCTCTCTCTCTCTCTCTCTCTCTCTCTCTCTCTCTCTCTCTCTCTCTCTCTCTCGTGTCGAGGGAGCCACTCTGAACAGCCTGCATCGTCACCTTGAGAGTTTTCCCTCTGCTTTTAACACCATACGTCCGCTCGCAGAGGAACTTCCCATCCTAGTCGTGTATTGATATCCCTGGATGGATCTGAGCCGTTGGGACGGATCAGTGGGACAGAGGTGACGGTGTCTCTCCTAAACACGCCACTCATCCCCCATCACCCCGAGGAAGGGCGCTCCCTCCCCTTCTGCAGGTTTGAGAATAAACACGTTCTTAAAGTTAGCAGAGGACTCGGTCGTAGTTAGCCTTCTGAATGGGGGGGGGGGGGGGGGGGGGGGGCGGCTGGACTAGGGGTTACCAGCTTTGTGTCACACTGTAGGGACTCTCCCTTCCACACTTGTTGAGGGATGGGAGCTGGGGGAGAACTACCGGTTGTTTGGGTGCTGTGTTGGACAATAGGTTGTGCTTTCAGGCCAGTGCAGACGCCATTCACAAGAAGGTACAACAGTGCCTTTATTTCTTGAGAAAAAGGGAACGATTTTAATGTGTGCGCCAGAGTGATGACTCTGTTCTACTGAACCTTTATTGAGTCCGTGCTGTCTCTGTGGCAACCCGAATCTATCCAATAAGAATCGGCCTGGTCTTCTTGTCAGACTGAATCTGTCCAATAGGAGTCGGCCTGGTCTTCTTGTCAGACTGAATCTGTCCAATAGGAATCGGCCTGTTGGAGTCAGACTGAATCTGTCCAATAGGAATCGGCCTGGTGGAGTCAGACTGAATCTGTCCAATAGGAGTCGGCCTGGTGGAGTCAGACTGAATCTGTCCAATAGGAATCGGCCTGTTGGAGTCAGACTGAATCTGTCCAATAGGAGTCGGCCTGGTGGAGTCAGACTGAATCTGTCCAATAGGAATCGGCCTGTTGGAGTCA
>JACYXH010000540.1:732500-800000 GCA_026745465.1 Lota lota
AAGCTCTGACTCCCGGGGTTAACCCCCAGCTCGACCCCTGACCCCAGCCCTGACCCCGCTCCCCCTGTCCTGACTCTTATCCCCGACACCCACAGCTTTGACCCCCAGCTCGACCCCTGACCCCAGCCCTGACCCCGCTCCCCCGTCCTGACTCTTATCCCAGACACCCACAGCTTTGACCCCCAGCTCGACCCCTGACCCCAGCCCTGACCCCGCTCCCCCGTCCTGACTCTTATCCCAGACACCCACAGCTTTGACCCCCAGCTCGACCCCTGACCCCTGACCCCAGCCCTGACCCCACGTGTTTTCTGGTCCGACCAGATGAGCGCTGCTACCTGAGCAGATGTCGTCATGGCGACGTAGCAGAGGACCGTGAGTGGTTGAATGAAAGGGGCCGCATGGGACAGTCCCAGCTCCAGCACCACCCCCCCCCCCCCCCCCCGAGAAGCCTGGAGACGAACCCAGGAGAGGGCTCCTCCTTCCGAGGAAGCGAGGAGAGGAAAGGGGAGTGGACTCCAGCCAAATAGCGAGGAGTACAAATGTCCCGAAGAGAAACTGTGACCCCTGTGAGGCGATCCGTTCATCTCTTACTGAAGAGGATTTCTGCCCAACTGCCCTCCTGCGCTGAACACCTCTCCGCTGGCTTCAGAGCGTCGGCACGGCGACGCTTCACAACACATCAGCCAGTTGGACGAGCCGAGGGCCGTGAGACCAGCTCCTTCTGGTTCCTGAACACGATGTCATCACGTGGATATGAATGAAGTAGAATAACTCAGGTTCATGCGGTGCTTACACGCCAGGGATTCATCCCAAGGGGCCCGATGGCTAAGAGCCACCTGAGAGGCCTCTCAGGGAAACAGACCGGAACGTAACCTCAAAACATATGATCAGTGTTAAGGAGTCTCAGTGGCAACAGTTCTTACTGTGTGTGTGTGTGTGTGTGTGTGTGTGTGTGTGTGTGTGTGTGTGTGTGTGTGTGTGTGTGTGTGTGTGTGTGTGTGTGTGTGTGTGTGTGTGTGTGTGTGTGTGTGTGTGTGTGTGTGTGTGTGTGTGTGTGTGTGTGTGACATTTAACGTTTCTGTATGGGAATCATAGTAATATAACCATAGAACAGGATGGGAGGGATCCAGGTCTTCGACCTCGATAGTTTACTGGTTTTAGATCCAGACTGGTCCACACATGAACTGGGGGTTTACTGGTTTTAGATCCAGACTGGTCCACACATGCCCTGAATGAATTGGGGGTTTACTGGTTTTAGATCCAGACTGGTCCACACGTGCCCTGAATGAACTGGGGGTTTACTGGTTTTAGATCCAGACCGGTCCACACATGAACTGGGGGTTTACTGGTTTTAGATCCAGACCAGTCCACACATGAACTGGGGGTTTACTGGTTTTAGATCCAGACCGGTCCACACGTGCCCTGAATGAACTGGGGTTTTACTGGTTCTGTGATGAATCCTCTGGCAGAGACCAGCGGCCCGTCGTCCACATCGCAGCGGTTAAAAAAACATTCCTATAAAACGGCGGCACTCCCCTGAAACGGCCCGTTTGAAACCTGTTCCCGTGGGAGGGATCCGCCTCTGTGTTCTCCGCTCTGCGCCTGTCTGTTTTAACGAGCCCATAAACCCAACAACACAAACACGCGGCTTGAGCCGGGATTAAGTGCGCCGGCGTCGGCAAGGAGCGTGGCGCCGGGTCTCGTCGGGGTTCCGTAAGGTCACCGAAGAGGTAAACACAGGAAGGGGTCTCCGTCCGGTTGACCTTTGAACCCCGTGGAAGATGGGAACATAATTCAAGTTCTCTGGGGGGAAACCTTTGCAAACCGTGTCGATGTGAACACAAATCCCTTAACCAGGGTCCCGGTCTCCAAGGTCTTCGCAGGATAGTCTAGTGGTTAGAGGGTTCGATTCCCAGCTGAAGGTTGGGGGTCCGATCCCCAACGTCCAGTCTTAACCTGTGGTCACATGACCCCTAACCCCCCCCCCCCCCCCCCCATGGATCGACCCCAGATTCAGCATCCTCTGCATCGCTGGGGAAAACCAGAAACAAGGGGAAAATGTTGCGTTGGCTTCGGGCAATTACCGTTTTAATTGAAGGTTTTTATTGGAACTCGTGCGTTTCTGTTTTCCACGGTCGGGCTCGGACCGGACGCCGGTGCGGGGGAAGGGCCTGGGTTCCAGCCCCGAGTCGACCAATCACTCTTTCCGTGTACAGCGGTGTTGCCGGGTAACATAGCTGGACTTCAGTCCCCTGAGATGGACCTCCTCCTTAGAGTCTTTAACGCTGGAGAACTGATGGAGCTGGAGACCTGATGGAGCTGGAGACCTGATGGAGCTGAAGACCCGATGGAGCTGGAGACCCGATGGAGCTGGAGACCTGATGGAGCTGGAGACCTGATGGAGCTGAAGACCCGATGGAGCTGGAGACCTGATGGAGCTGAAGACCTGATGGAGCTGGAGACCTGATGGAGCTGGAGACCTGATGGAGCTGAAGACCCGATGGAGCTGGAGACCTGATGGAGCTAGACCCGATGGAGCTGAAGACCTGATGGAGCTAGACCTGATGGAGCTGAAGACCCGATGGAGCTGGAGACCTGATGGAGCTAGACCTGATGGAGCTGAAGACCCGATGGAGCTGGAGACCTGATGGAGCTGAAGACCTGATGGAGCTGGAGACCTGATGGAGCTGAAGACCCGATGGAGCTGGAGACCTGATGGAGCTAGACCCGATGGAGCTGAAGACCTGATGGAGCTAGACCTGATGGAGCTGAAGACCCGATGGAGCTGGAGACCTGATGGAGCTAGACCTGATGGAGCTGGAGACCTGATGGAGCTGGAGACCTGATGGAGCTGGAGACCTGATGGAGCTGGAGACCTGATGGAGCTGGAGACCGGATGGAGCTGAAGTCCAAACGTCCTTTAAGAACTCAGACAGTAGTCAGACAAGTGTGTGTGTGTGTGTGTGTGTGTGTGTGTGTGTATGTGTGTGTGCGTACTAGATGTGTTCTTCATGAGCTCAGAAGTCAAGACACCATGACTAATGGGAGAAGCAGGAGAGGGCTGTGGTTCTGTTCTACAGCATCTCTCTAACTCTCATCAATCCCTCCCCCCACCTTTTTCTCTTTCCCTCTCTCTCTCTCTCTCTCTCTCTCTCTCTCTCCCCTCTCTCTCCCCCCTCTCTCTATGTCTCTCCATCTTCCACTCTGCTTGCCCTCTTGTTGCCTTCTGAAACCTCTGTGGCTGTTTCCGTAGAAACGGAGCCTGATGATTATTATGGGTTGTGATGTGAGCAGAGTGTGCTGCACGTTGCTTGGAGACATATTGTCTGATACATTGATTATGGCAGCCATGGCGAGATCCATAAGTGATAGACGAAGCTCTTGTTTCGTGGAGATTAGAAACAGGAAATGAGTAATAGATTCATGCCTCATTCTGGGAGGTAACAATGTTTTACAGTCACCACAAGCTGTTGGATAATTGAAAAAAGTGGCTTTAAGAAATCAAACGCAAGCTGATTTTGGTTTTCGTGTGTGTGAGAGTATGTGCGTTCAATTCCAAATCTGATTCCAAATTAGAGCTCTTCCCATGAGCCTCTTGGGTGTTGGCATCCGATCGTTTCAAGTTTTGTCCTTCTCCTTTCTTCTTCTAGAACAAACGATGACAAAGTTGTGAAGGCAGAGTATCCCACGATGTATTAATGTACTCAACGCTGTCATATGGGCCGAGTCCAACGTCCAGAAACCAAGGATGCCATGCTTGTGGTTCCTGGCAGGAGTGATTGGAAGCACGTTGTGAATGTGAGAGAGGAACGGACCCTTATGTCAAATATCCGAAGTGGGATTTCCTAATAATGTAAAACTCAAGGATGTACGGCAGCTTTATGTACTTTTAACCACCTAATTAACCACCAGCAACACAAGCAATTTCCTTATTGATACGTTTTGAAGCATCACATTTTTGTTTCTCCAAAGTGTTTAAACGCTGTTACCTTACAATTCCCGGCCAAAGAGGTCAGGAACCACTGACCTACAGTATAGAGTTTATGAATGCTAGCTGGAAAGATGAAATGTTAAATGACAGATCCACACAGCATTCGCCTCCAGACCGGCGCTAACCCGCCTATCCACTTATCCCTCCAAGAAAGACACCTCACTCGCCCAAAAGAAAACACTTTCAAATGAAAAAAGTTTCATGGAGATTTCCAAAAAGATTCACTCCAAAAGGCACACTGCAATGCTGCTCAAAATAACAGTTTAATTTGCTTTGCTAAAAGTTTGCATATGTGCGGTCACATATTTTCCAAGGTTTTCCTTTAAAATGGGTTTTTCAGGATAATGTCTTCCGAACAGAAGAACACAAAACTCCCCGCTACCTCGGCACTAGCAAATGGTGGGTCTCAGAAAGGAATACGATATCGCATAGCCGTCCTCGCTCCAAGCCATCTTTACGAGGTTCCAGATGGTCGTGGCTGTCTCACCGTCAGATGTATGTCTTTATACCCTCCGTCAGGTCTGCTGTCGTCTGGCAGAGAACCAGCACACATTAACGCACGCACGCACGCACACACGCACGCACGCACGCACGCACACACGCACGCACACACAGCAGAGTAAATAACAGATGTCAGACATCAACAGTTTACATACCTCAGGTTAACAAAGTAGAGGGGTTAAAGGATTCAAATCACCGCCGACGCCCCTGAGCAAGGCATTTAACCCCGTAACGTGTAGATGGTCAGCTGAACGTCGGTTGTCCACATGAAAGTGAACAAACGAGCAGTTTAACAAAATGTCTAACGGGCTAGTTAGATTTCGATTAGAAAATCGATTTTCGTGCGTTTCCTTCACACAGCTGTTGCGTTACAACACCACGACCGTGAAATGACAACAAACTGCTCGGACTCTCACAGCTGGGGCTCGTGGTCACAATCACTTGAACTTCCAACGCGAGGCATCTCCTCCTCTTCCTCCTCACATTGTACTGTCACTAGACATTAGGAAATGCATTGGAGTCAAATGAAATGACTTGCCAACAGTGAATGAGGCTACGCAAACAAACTAGGAAACCAACAAAGCCTGACTATAGAGAACAATAAAGCTGATTTGTTTAAAGGTTTTCCCCTGGAGTTAATTAAAAAGCCAGTCGTTTTGTAGCCTCATTCTAGCATCATAAAATATAATTAATCTTTATAAGATGTACTCAATATTACTTAAAATACTGAAGCTATTGACAACAGATTCAAAGAACTGCAGCAGTACTTAACCAGGCGAAATTGAGCGATTTTAAAACAATATCTAACAATGGTGGATTTATTTGGGAACAACAGAACACAATGGTAAAACACTGCTCTATTATCTGGAGTTGTTGTTTCATAACAAAACCGTTTCGTAACAAAATTTACAATGTTAGAAAGACTGGCGTGGAATTTATGACTGTCACTTTTGTCGTCTTCTTGAACTGATTTATATCGTCTGTTGACTTCATTGTGTGGCCAAAGAAACAAATAAATTCAAGTCAAATGATTCCAAGACTGGAACAGGATCCTCTCGTCAAACCAAACATTGTGTGCATAATGTAAAACATTTGAGGCTTATATAAGGCTTAGGATTAGGTAAGGCTAAATTAGCCTAGCTTAGGTTACGCTAGGCTAGGTGATGCTGTGTGCGTCTGCAGGCTGCAGGCTAGGCTAGGCTAGGCTAGGCTAGGGGAACATTGCAAAGGGTTCACATCAAGACGTACCAACCCTGTGATCCACAGACGGTGAGGTTGGACAGGAACGAGCTGGCGGACAATGTAACATATAAGGACGTGGGTGACGCATAATTCAAACTCCTTGTTTGTTTCTTGATTCTATGAAGAAAACACATAAATCCCAATGCTTCCCTCATGCCTGGCCCGCGTCGAGTCCTGGATGTTTGGCCGGGGCCCGGGATCTGGATGGTCCCGGGTCCACCCGTCCACCCGATGTGGCCCTTGTTTCCATTAGCATCGGGGCCCACCAGACACCTGGCCCGGGTAGCCAACCGGACCCCAATTACAAAGCTCTCTGGGGGGCCCCTCTTCCCAGAGACATGTGGCCCTTGTTTCCATTAGCAACCGGACAGTAGCCAACCGGACCCCAATTACAAAGCTCTCTGGGGGGCCCCTCTTCCCAGAGACATGTGGCCCTTCCCGGTCTCAACCCGAACCTGCCTGCTTTCGCCCGGACTCCACGGGCGTTTGAAGCCATTTTTCCGCAAACTCTTGAAGATGGAATCAATCGGGGTTGTCCGTATAAACGGGCTCCTGCGTCTGGGTTCGAAAAGGCGTCTCCTGCCAGCACCTCATCAAACGGACCTCTCTGTGGAAAATGCCGTTTGAAGCAGAGATTGTTGTTTTTCCCTCAGAAGACGCGTGCGTTTACCTCACCAAGGTGGAAGCGCACCGTGGGTCACATTCTTGCATGCTCTCAGAAGCGGAGCGAGTCCAGCGGGAGAGAAGCGCGACGGCACGTCATCACGCGTCGTGTTCTCCTCGTCTGGGCTGACTCCCTGCGTTCTGACCAACGCAGCGTTGCACTGCACCTGTGCTCAGCCACCCCCCAGCATTCCACACTCATGTTCCCGGCGTTTCCTTTCACCCATAATCCCTCTTCACACGTCTGACTGTCAGGACGACGAAGAGGGAATTCCCCCCCCCCCCCCCCCCCCCCCCCCCCCAAAAGATGGAGGGGACGAGGCAGTCTGGGGGGGAGTGACATCACACAGGCCATTCCTCATCACTCTAACCTGGTTTGGCCTGTTGTGTGTTTAGCTAGAGTAGGTGGTGACATGTGACATCTCGCCCGATGAGTGATGCCCTTGAGCCTGGGGGGGCGGGGGGGGGGGGGGGGGGGCAGCGAGGGCTGAGTCTTCACCTTGGTATGCTGTTGGGATCAGCAGCAGCCTTACAGGAAGGGAACGTGGTGTTGTTCGCTGAGTGGGTTCACTCATCACACTTCTAGCCCTCCCCTTCTTCTTCTTGAATTGTGTTCTTACCACAGTCGGTGTGATTAGGGGATAATATTCAGTGTGATTAGGGGATAATATTTGGTGTGATTAGGGGATAATATTCAGTGTGATTAGGGAATAATATTCAGTGTGATTAGGGAATAATATTCAGTGTGGTTAGGGAATAATATTCGGTGTGATTAGGGAATACAACCTCTTTTTCTTTTTTTAAGGGGGAGGAATGTTGAATCAGCAAATGCTGTCGATTAACATTTTAAATGTAGTCATTTTGTAGTTGGTTTTATGCGAAGGTGAGGCTGAGCCCAGTCAAGGCATACGGTCCGATATTAGCGTAACGAAAAAATAATAATAAAAGTTGCAACAACAAAGAAATGTGGTGCACGGCCAAGTTTATAAAAACAACTGAACCGATTGCAGAAACGCAGTAGTTGTGGCTCAATCGAGTGGACATTTGCTATGAGTTTGCTAACTTGGAACAAGGTTGAGTTCGTCTCTTAAGCCAGGATTTTAGTCAGGGGGGAATCGTAGGCCATTGATTTCTGCTGCCTTCTGGATTCACTGAATACTGAGCTAGCACTGCTCTCGAGTCAGGCATTCCTGGGCTTCAGGAATTTGAGTGGCAGGCTGTCAAGATACACTGTACAAACATGTCAACATGTTACTTCCCGACATGACAACTTACCCGTGTCCATTCTAACATGCTAGCATGACGAGTGCTAGTCAATCATGCTAGCGGCTAGCATGCATCCAGCAGTGGTGACTAAGGTATGGTCACATTTTTCAAGTGTGTCGTAAGATGGCCACACTTATAATATGTACATGTTTTAAGACAAAAAAAGGGGGGATATGGCCGTGCGTATTGATGAGCATAGAGACGTGGTATTTTGAAAAGTAATGGAACTGTATTGCATTGGGTTCTGTGTACCCCTACAGGTGGGTCAGGGTATGGACATGTTGGGGAACCCCTGCTTTAGAAGGCAGCACAGCCAAACACGTAGGAACGTGGCACACAACAGAAGACTCCATTTTGTTTCTTTGTTTCTTGAGTGGCTGGAATCGCTGCCCCGTCCACTGTCTGTCTTCTCGCGCGACCACTTACCTTCTCGTAAAGAGCCTTTCTGCAGGTTTATAAGAGTGAGCTAACACTTATGCACACCAAGATGTTTGGCCTAAAGTGTGCTTAGCCATCCGAGTTTAAATATTTGTTTTGGATTTAATCGTTTCTGTAAACGCTTTGATTAGGAGAGTTTGGCTCATGTTGCCTGGTTACCGTCAAGGCCGAGGTATGAACAGATTTTTGGTAGCGCAAGGTGGTAGCAATTCCCAAGATTTATCCTAACTGGTGATTTGGAACCAATACAGTTGATCAAAGTAGGCAATTATCTTTCAAAAAAGCACTTTATTATACAAGATAATCTTTTCCCCCAGCGGCTGTGGATAATTGCTGCCGGCTAGCATACAGCTCATCATAACGCAGGCATTTTTCCCGCCACTCTCGGTGAGGTCATTTCCTGTTGCACAAACCAGGTGACGCGTGTCTCGTTAAAATCCCGTCAAGCCAAACAGGTAATCGGTATCAAAACAACAATCCTCTCGCTCAAAGGAAATGACCTTTTGCTGCAGTCTCCTTCCTTGAGCCCAGTAGCGTACGTTATCCATGACAGCTGTAGTGGAGCCATGTTTCACGCCAAGATCAATTCTGAAACATTCAGGCCTGGTGTTAAATGATGGGTTTGGTCTTTATGAGAAAATGTTCATTCATATAGACCTTTAGGCACATTTGAAAAACATTAAGGCCACATAATCATAAATATATATACTAATATATATATATTCTACTGAATGTCAGGGTTATACATTGTATATAGCCGAACTGTTTGTGGAAAGTGCGATAATCAGTAAGTACAAAGGTACAGCTGTTAATGTTTGGTGTTGGTTACGTTTTGGGGGATTTTGAGGCTGTGTGCCTTTTCTATTCCCCCTGTGGATGAAGTGTTTTTTTTTATAGCAGTTTCTCGATGTTTTTCAACATTCCCAACAAGACGGACATCAGCAGCTGGTACGAAGCTGTTTCCACAGAGACCTCAGTCTGCAACCCCCGCCAGCTTGCATATACCTCTTCCTGTCCGCTGTCCCAGCATGCATCAGTCCTCTGAGCGTGCATGGCGTCTGCGGTGGCCAGCTGGGCACCACATGTTCAGCGGGAGCACGTGGACGCCATCGCAGGCTTCACAACGCACAATCAATCTAAACAAACGCTACTGAGCCGCTGGAAGAGGACAAGACATTAAGCTGTGTGTGTGTGTGTGTGTGTGTGTGTGTGTGTGTGTGTGTGTGTGTGTGTGTTCAATTCCAAATTAGAGCTCTTCCCATGAGCCTCTTGGGTGTTGGCATCCGATCGTTTCAAGTTTTGTCTTTCTCCTTCTTCTAGAACAAACGACGACAAAGTAGTGAAGGCAGAGGATCCCACGATGTATTAATGTACTCAACGCTGTTTGTTCAGACAGACTCGTATGGGCCGAATGTGTGTGTGTGTGGCCCAGTGTGCCCTCTTCTTGCTATGTGTGTGTACAGTTCGTGTGTGGTTGTGTGTGTGTGTGTGTATGTACAGTGTGTGTCTGATTGTATATACACTTGTGTGTGTCAGTGTGTGTGTATATACAGCACGTGTGTGTTAGTGTGCCTATTTATGCAAGCATGTGTGTGTGTGTCCGTTTCGGTCTGTTTTATATAAAGGTTTTTAAGTGAAACATATTTATTTTTTATACAATTCCTGGGGATTGTAGATATCAGTGATATTTACTATAGTTACTCATTCCCAAATATTAAAAAATATATAACAAAAACAACACTCAAATCGACCAATGGTTATCTTGGATCATTGACTTCAGTTTTTTGTTTTTGGAGAAAATATTGATGATTTATCTTTCATCCACGTTTCATCTAGAGACTGAAGTTTCTCTTTCTTGGCTGTTTTGACCTCAGATGAACTCTGGAAAGGAAGCACAGCTCACTCGGGTCCAACGTGTTTCAAATTAAAAGCCCCGTGATCAGGATCTCAAGTGAAAGAAAAACAGACGAGTGGCCTCACTAAAGGAAGGAAAACAGAGTGATGGACTAGCGCTGTCACATCTCCTTCACTCACTCCACTAAAAAAAGATTCATAATTGCAGAAAAACAACCTGTAAGATCTTATATAATATAATATATTATATAATATAATATATTGTACATGGTACAATCCACAGATGGAAAACTCTCCACTGTGTCCGGGGGGAAGGGACACACGTCCCCTTCAGGCAGAGGGATGTTATTAATTCACAGTTCATATTAATAGCTGTCCTATTTTCTAGCATTTTTTAGGAAACGTTCCGTGAAAAATATCATAATTATAATTAATGATTAAGGGTGTCTGGATAATCTAGATTTAGATTATCCACCATATCTCCTCCTGCAGCAGGTCGCTGCTATAATCTGAGTTGTTTTTACAGCCGGGATGTTGCAGTGATGTAGCTAGGAGTGATGTAGCTGGGAGTGATGTAGCTGGGAGATATGTAGCTAGGAGTGATGTAGCTAGGAGTGATGTAGCTAGGAGTGATGTAGCTGGGAGTGATGTAGCTAGGAGTGATGTAGCTAGGAGTGATGTAGCTGGGAGTGATGTAGCTGGGAGTGATGTAGCTGGGAGGGATGTAGCTGGGAGTGATGTAGCTAGGAGTGATGTAGCTGGGAGTGATGTAGCTGGGAGTGATGTAGCTGGGAGTGATGTAGCTAGGAGTGATGTAGCTGGGAGTGATGTAGCTAGGAGTGATGTAGCTGGGAGTGATGTAGCTAGGAGTGATGTAGCTGGGAGTGATGTTGAGGTAGCCGATGCTTCCAGATAAATATACTGAAGAAGAACTTTCCCCACAGTGCAGATTGTAAAAATATACGTTTGAATTGAACGTTTTGTCATCACCCATTAATCATAGACTGGGCATCCTTCAATACTAGACCTAGTGACCTATATTATATTATTATTATACTCTTGAAATACTATTTTAAAAAGTATATTTCGATAATGTGTACTGCAGATATATTAATGAATAAAAGGTCTAAACTCTTGAAATAAGCACCTGCAACCGTTTTAACTTTGGTCAGCGTTTATATAAAAGAATGTCCGCTCTCAGAGAGAGAGAGAGAGAGAGAGAGAGAGAGAGAGAGAGAGAGAGAGAGAGAGAGAGAGAGAGAGAGAGAGAGAGAGAGAGAGAGAGAGAGAGAGAGAGAGAGAGAGAGAGAGAGAGAGAGAGAGAGAGAGAGAGAGAGAGAGAGAGAGAGAGAGAGAGAGAGATCCTATTTCCCCCCACCCCCCCCCATGAAATTTGTTTTGGACGTTTTACCTTGAGGTATCTGGGGTGCATTCAAAACACGGGATCGACCTGGAATCGGGAAGCATTTGATCAACCCTGATGCAGTTTATGTTCCCCTTCCCCCACCGGACGTTTTAGACCAAAGAAAGACGAGCGTGAGAAGAGGGAACACAAAATGGCCCCCGGAAACCGTTGAGCAGGAGAATGACTCGGCTGTTTTAAAGACGGGGAACCACAGGCCTCATGTCACGGAGGAGGTCTCGTTTACCCCCCCCCCCCCCCCCCCCCCGCCCCGGGGACACCACAGCACCAGATGCTGACTCCGCTAACTAGCTTCACCTGGTTGGCATTGTGCGGGTACCTCCCAGGTTTAACACGTTTAAACTGCACTTCTGTGTGCGATGCCTTGGAAAAGGGGATGCTTTATATTAGTTGTAATGTTTGTGCGTTTCAAATAGTTTAGGCGTAAACTCATATTTCGAATGGTTGAGTTTAGGTGTTAGGTTACAGATGGTTACATTTAGATGTTAGGTTCAAGTTTAGGTGTTAGGTTAGAGATGGTTAGTTTAGGTGTTAGGTTAGAGATGGTTACGTTTAGGTATGAGGTTAGAGATGGTTAGTTTAGGTGTTAGGTTAGAGATGGTTACGTTTAGGTATGAGGTTAGAGATGGTTAGTTTAGGTGTTAGGTTACAGATGGTTAAGTTTAGGTGTTAGGTTAGAGATGGTTAAGTTTAGGTGTTAGGTTAGAGATGGTTAGTTTAGGTGTTAGGTTAGAGATGGTTAAGTTTAGGTGTGAGGTTAGAGATGGTTAAGTTTAGGTGTGAGGTTAGAGATGGTTAAGTTTAGGTGTTAGGTTAGAGATGGTTAAGTTTAGGTGTTAGGTTAGAGATGGTTAAGTTTAGGTGTTAGGTTATCATGTCTTTATCATGTCTGGTGCCTAACGTCTAACTTCACCCTAATGTGGGTGCAAAGTCTTACGTGGCCGAATATACTCCTACACACCCTTCCCCCGTTTCCCCCTCTCCTGCTGGGCTGTGATTGGCTGATGGAGCTTGTCTGGTCCCATTTCTGTTGACTGACATCATGGCAATGAGATCATCCCCTGTTCGTTGGCATGCACAGGTGACAGATTTGTGATTGTCAAGGTTCACTGAGTTTTGCCCTGCAGGGAAAAACAAAGTGTTATTTTGTCTTACTGAAGGGGTAGTTTATTATTTAGTCATTTAGCACATGCTGTTAATCAAAGCCACTTACAGTGAATACAGAGACAGGTCACTGAGGAGCAAGTACGGGTTAGACAGTACAGAGACAGGTCACTGAGGAGCAAGTACGAGTTAGACAGTACAGAGACAGGTTGTTAAGGAGCAGGTAGGGGTTAGACAGTACAGAGACAGGTCATTAAGGAGCAGGTAGGGGTTAGACAGTACAGAGACAGGTCATTAAGGAGCAGGTAGGGGTTAGACAGTACAGAGACAGGTCATTAAGGAGCAGGTAGGGGTTAGACAGTACAGAGACAGGTCGTTAAGGAGCAGGTAGGGGTTAGACAGTACAGAGACAGGTTGTTAAGGAGCAGGTAGGGGTTAGACAGTACAGAGACAGGTCATTAAGGAGCAGGTAGGGGTTAGACAGTACAGAGACAGGTCATTAAGGAGCAGGTAGGGGTTAGACAGTACAGAGACAGGTTGTTAAGGAGCAGGTAGGGGTTAGACAGTACAGAGACAGGTTGTTAAGGAGCAGTGGATATCCTCTGCTGAGGCCAAGCTGAATCCCTGTGCGTCTTCTACCCCTCCTCGACCCCAGATCCATGAAGTAGAGGTTTCAGTTCCATTTGTTTCCCTGCAGCTCCGGGAAAGCACTGATTTCCTCAACAGGCAGCTTCATCACACCTTAAATATGTTTACCCGGCATCCTCCTCCTCTCCTTTTTAGTTTTAGATTTTCTTGACCAAACAGGGACAGCCTCAGACGATGAGTTACACACATCTGCCCAAGAGCTGAGGAACAGAAAACCCGTCCTTCTGTTCAGAGAGGAACGTTAGAACCGATCTACTGAGGATGCCGGTGTTTAGACAAGGAACAAACCTTCTCAGAGTTTCATCTTTTCAGATGATTGTATGCATCCCAACAATGGTAGAATGGTCTTCTCTTGGTCGGGAGAGCTTGTGGAGGTGGGAGGAGCATCTCTGTGGGCTTCATGGGGTCACGTGGGGTTTGGCAGAGCTTGGTGTGCACACAGAGAACCAGTCCAGATCATACCGGCTCAGATCTGTTCAGTAATACTGCAGGATGTGTCCAGTATTATCCAGGATGTGTCCAGTAGTAATACAGGATGTGTCCAGTATTATGCAGGATGTGTCCAGTATTACTGCAGGATGTGTCCAGTATTATGCAGGATGTGTCCAGTATTATGCAGGATGTGTCCAGTATTATGCAGGATGTGTCCAGTATTATGCAGGATGTGTCCAGTATTATGCAGGATGTGTCCAGTATTATGCAGGATGTGTCCAGTATTATGCAGGATGTGTCCAGTATTATGCAGGATGTGTCCAGTATTACTGCAGGAGAAGATACTATTTTCTATTACTATACTATATAATACTACACTACAAGATGTTGTTGATGTTCGTGAATGCGCTCTGCAATGCGATGACTAGACTAATGCATTAACGATTACTCATCTAATCAACAATATATGTCTATTTTATCTTAAGCCGTAAAAAAAATAGTTTTCCCCTGAAATCATGGAACTGGAAAGTCAAAGTGCCTTTCTGTGAAAAAAAAGAAGCAAATTTGTAAGACGTAGAAAAGGAGGGAAAATGGCCCTCATAAATACATTGGCTCCCAGGCTGGCTTTCTGGCGGTCCGTGTTTACCGTGTCGTGGCAGGGAGGTGATGTCAGCGCCGCAGCCCGGGAGGTTTGTTTGGAAAAGCTTTCTGTCTAAATGGCAGAATAATGACCTGTTTGAAATGATATCCTGATAACAATAGGGCAGGAAAGAATATATTTATTGGAGTGTGCGTTTGGTGTTGTGTGTGTGTGTGTGTGTGTGTGTGAGTGTTTTTATATTTATTTATGTATTTATTTATTTATGTATTAATATATTTATTTGGAAGCCACTGCCAGTGATGTGGGCTCCACAACTGTCCATAGTTAAAAGTAGTTAAATGTAAGTGATAGTCTATTGCTCGTACATGTGGTAAACAAGGTGTGATGCTGATCCAGGGTCTGTCTCAGTGGCTGTTGGGAGGCGGACTCCAGACAGATATAACTGGCCTCCGACCAGCGTGGCGGCAGTTCTGTTGTTCATTTAGACTCACAACCTCTAAGAAACATATTACCTTTCCAGACGCAGTTGCCCAGAGGTGAAATGTGGTAGTGGAAAAATTCCTCCTCCTCCTCCTCCTCCTCCTCCTCCTCCTCCTCCTCCTCCTCCTCCTCCTCCTCCTCCTCCTCCTCCTGCTCCCTTCATCTCTCTCTCCCTCCCCCTCCTCCCTCTCCCCCTCTGCTTGTGTCCAACTGATACTGAGCATCTGAATGTTATGTAAAGGCAACAGTCTGAGGGTAATGTCTCTCCCCGCCCCCCCGCCCCCCACATAATTTATAACCCCCACCCACCTCCCCTCTGCGTCCCCCACCGTCACCGTCACCCCACCGTTCCTGTGTCTGCCCCACCCATGGTGTACCTTGGCGGTTCTAGCGAGGGCTGTGCTGCCCCCTACAGGAAGAGTTGAATTAACATGTCCAACCAATACACGTATACACTTAAGAAAATGTATTGGTTGTATTGGCTGGTGAAGGGTTAAAATAATTAATGCATGAAGTAGATTTTTCTTTGCTAAATCAGTGAACCAATCGGGTCACCAATCTCATCGGATAGCACCAGAATGTGTCACATTTCATCCATCTTATCCACCTATTCAGATCACCTCCATGAAGCGAAGTTTCTTCAGCCTGGGGTTTCATGTTTTTATTGAACTCAAAATGTCTCAACTTTAACCGAGACATTCAGTATTGTTCCTCCACAGAGAACAGAGAACAGAGAGGAATTAACGTGAAGCTTCTCACAGACCACAGGCTGCTCATCTTCTCCAGAACAAGGTCTGCTGCTCCAGACAGGAACTGCCATTTATAGTGGAACACACACACACACACACACACACACACACACACACACACACACACACACACACACACACACACACACACACACACACACACACACACACACACACTATGTGTGTTACATGTGGTTTCCTCTCCTCTGTAATTTCAATCGACTTAATGGCCGGTAAAGCCTTAAACTAGCTCACTAAGTCACTAAGTAATTGACTGAATTGCCCATACTGACAAAAACAAACCTTGAACACATTTGAAAGGACATTTCCAGGAAGTTTAAAACACGGAAACACCATGAAAAACGACCACGCTTGCGAAATGTAGGTTCTGTACAGTTCATAACGCCTAACAAATTGTTGGTGTGAAGACGAGGGATAGTAGATGGATGGATATCACCAAGCCTCATCTCTGTAGGCTGAGGGATAGTAGATGGATAGTACTCCTCACCCCCTCCTCACCCCTCCCAACCCCTACTCACCCCTCCTCACCCCTCCCAACCCCAGATCACACCGAGACCAGAACCTTTGAACATGCATACGGGGTCCAATTATAAACGGATCACTCAACAATTTGGTGTTTCGAGTTTCACCGAGAGCTTCAGAGGCAAGTTTCCAAATGCTTTTGTGTCCTACAGCATGAAAACACACTCACACAGACACACACGCTCGCACACAAGCACACACACACACACTCTCTGACACAAGCACACACACACACACACTCTCTGACACAAGCACACACACACACACACACACACACACACACACACACACACACACACACACACACACACACACACACACTCTCTCTGACACAAGCGCACACCCATACTTTAGTGGGATAAATCAGTCTTTCCATCTCCACTAATAACACTAATTACCCAAAAATGCAGCAGAGGAACGCCAGCCCTGTTCTTTTCTTCCTCCCCTCGTCCTTGCAGTACCAATCAGGTCCACGGGCCGTTAATACCCCCAGCCCACCGCTCCGCTAATGAAGCCTTTATCTCTCTGGGACCCGTCAATCGTGCGCCAGCAGAGCCCCTCTATCTGTGTCCCAGCAATCAGAGACATAACTCACCCCGGCAGCTCGGGTCATAAAGCAACACAGCATTCCTCCAGGCCGCCTCCTGCCCTTCTCAACATGCCTGGGTAGCTTATATAACGTCTGACTGCAGGAGAGAGTGAGGCGGGAGAGAGTGAGGCAGGAGAGAGTGAGGCAGGAGAGAGTGAGGCAGGAGAGAGTGAGGCAGGAGAGAGTGAGGCAGGAGAGAGTGAGGCAGGAGAGAGTGAGGCAGGAGAGAGTGAGGCAGGAGAGAGTGAGGCAGGAGAGAGTGAGGCAGGAGAGAGTGACTGCAGGAGAGAGTGAGGCAGGAGAGAGTGAGGCAGGAGAGAGTGAGGCAGGAGAGAGTGAGGCAGGAGAGAGTGAGGCAGGAGAGAGTGAGGCAGGAGAGAGTGAGGCGGAGAGAGTGAGGCGGGAGAGAGTGAGGCGGAGAGAGTGAGGCAGGAGAGAGTGAGGCAGGAGAGAGTGAGGCGGGAGAGAGTGAGGCGGGAGAGAGTGAGGCAGGAGAGAGTGAGGCAGGAGAGAGTGAGGCAGGAGAGAGTGAGGCAGGAGAGAGTGAGGCAGGAGAGAGTGAGGCAGGAGAGAGTGAGGCAGGAGAGAGTGAGGCAGGAGAGAGTGAGGCAGGAGAGAGTGAGGCAGGAGAGAGTGAGGCAGGAGAGAGTGAGGCAGGAGAGAGTGAGGCAGGAGAGAGTGAGGCAGGAGAGAGTGAGGCAGGAGAGAGTGACTGCAGGAGAGAGTGATGGCAGTCACCAAGTTGTCCCTGGGACAACTTGGTGACAGCCATCACTCTAATCTCATCTCATCTCATCTCCACTCAGCTCCACTCATCCCAAATCAGACATTTGGAGCGTGGAATTCCGTAGAATAATTACATTTTGCCGTCTTTGACCAAAGACGATATAAAACTAAGAAAGGAACGTTTCATCGTCACTCTGAGTGAAGTTTTTGGCATAATTTTCTAATGGCAATTGAGGCAATTTTATTATCACAGTTCACTGGTTGGTTAGGAGTATCACAGTTCACTAGTTGGTTAGGAGTATCACAGTTCACTGGTTGGTTAGGAGTATCACAGTTCACTAGTTGGTCAGGAGTATCACAGTTCACTAGTTGGTTAGGAGTTTCACAGTTCACTGGTTGGTTAGGAGTATCACAGTTCACTGGTTGGTTAGGAATATCAATATGGAAAATGTCTCAATTGTTCAATGCATCTGTAAGCAATAACATCTTGATGTTAGACAGAAATTAGTGTTAGTATTATTTTTTTTACTAGACATGTTTTGTAGGTGTGTGGTTTCAGTAGAATTTGGTGGAATATTGCCATATGGTAGAATATTGGCGGTATTGAAGGTTATGTTGACAGGTATTCGTTTGATGCCTGTCAGACTGTTCCTCAATGTGCTTCACATACTTGTTCTTTGGTGGGATGAAAGCCTTGTGTTTTAGTTCAACAGCAGGAGTCCATTAGAAGGTTTCAGACTGCTGCACACAGACCAACCACTCTTTCAGGTTCTGTGTATCAGACATCCACAGGTAATCCAAATCTAAGAATGATTAACTACTTATTATTAACTAAACTAACTACTAGAATATTTACTGACTACTGCATGGACGTGTGTGTGTGAGAGAGTGTCTACATGGATGTGTGTGTGTGTGTGTGTGTGTGTGTGTGTGTGTGTGTGTGTGTGTGTGTGTGTGTGTGTGTGTGTGTGTGTGTGTGTGTGTGTGTGTGTGTGAGACAGTGTCTACATGGATGTGTGTGTGTGTGTGTGTGTGAGAGAGTGTATGTACATGGATGTGTGTGTGTGTGTGTGTGTGTGAGAGAGTGTCTGTACATGGAGGTGTGTGTGTGTGTGTGTGTGTGCGTGTGTGTGTGAGAGAGTGTCTGTACATATAGGTGTGTGTGCGTGTGTCCCTGTGTGCGTGAGCGTTTTACATTCTGGAAGTGTTACGTCTAGCTTGTTGTGTTGCTGCTACCAGAGCGCTGGATGGGAATACTGAGCCAGAGATAAATCCAACTGGGAGAACGCGTGGAAAAAGCCCTGGCCAGCGAGTCTTTTTCCAGCGTAAAGTTTGAATGAGCTGGAGATCGTAGCCTGCTTGGACACAGACCCCCTGCTGGGGGAGCCTCTGTTTTCTGCTGTGACGCCACCACTATATACAGTCTCTCCTTCAAGACCTTCCTCTTCTCTCTCATGCCTCTCCTACCTCTGGTGTCGCTCTCTCTCTCTCTCTCCTTTCTCTCTCTCCTTTCTCTCTCTCCTTTCTCTCTCTCTCATGCCTCTCCTACCTCTGGTGTCGCTCTCTCTCTCTCTCTCTCTCTCTCTCTCTCTCCTTTCTCTCTCTCTCATGTCTCTCCTACCTCTGGTGTCGTTCTCTCTCGCTCTCTCGCTCTCCTTTCATTTTCTCTCGCTCTCCTTTCATTCTCTCTCTCTCTCGCTCTCTCTCTCTCTCTCACTCTCTCTCTCCTGTTGTCTTCCTGCCTCTCTCTCCCCTTTTCATTCAGTCGTCCCTGTGTCTCTTGGGCTTTTATCCAAAGTGAGTAACGGTGACTTCAGATGCATGTTGTTAACGTGCAGGTAGGGGTTATCTCGCCCAACGATGCATACAGGGTAGGCTGGATGATATTCAGGTTTTCTAACATCATCGTCCATCCGTCCGTCTGTCCCTCCGTCCGTCCAGAAGTGAGTTAGGATTGTAAATCTGCTCTGTAATAATTTCCATGTATTTTCCACACTCCATCTCTGAAGGAACGTAGAGATCGATGGAGCTATCACAGTTGGAAAATACTTCCACATCGTAATAGAGTTGTGTAACACCCATGAGCTCACAATAATCCATCCTCAGATCTGGTATGATGTCACTTCAGCACTCAGTAAATCACTCCCCTCCTTTTGTGTAGATCTGAGCGAACCCTCCATCTGCACACACACACACACACACACACACACACACACACACACACACACACACACACACACACACACACACACACACTCGGCTTGGAGGTGTGGAGCATTTGGATCAAAGGATTTCCTCAGCAGACATTTTGTGTCCCGTTGGCTGGCCCAGGCTCGACCCGTGACCCCTGTCCACTTGAGATTTCCAGAATCCTCTTGTTTTGAACCTTCCTCGTTTGCTGTGTCTTGACGTTCCCTCGTTGCTCTGTCCGGCTGAAGCCCCTGGTCTGGCAGATGGCCGGCTGACCTTTGACCTCCCGCACATTCAACCTGACCCGTTCTCTATTATTGCTGATTGTGACGCAAACCGACAGCCGTTGGTTTGTCATCGTCTGTAATGTCGATAAGATCCGAGATGGGGCACTTTGCTCTTTTCATGACCGTCTCTATGTTATCTCCATTATGGAAACCCAGTACGACGAAGGACGCTAATAGATTATAGCACACGAGCAATGGGGGTGAGAGAAAGGAGAGAGGTATGTGTGAAAGTAGGCTGAGGTATTTGTGTGTGTGTATTTTCTAGTTGATCAAAGCGGGACTCCCTGCCTCAGCGGGGGGGGGGGGGGGGGGGGGGGGGGGGGGGGGGGGGGGGGGGGGGGGGGCTCCACGCAGTGTGTATCAACTACAGATGACATCGACTGAAACAAGTGCACGTTTTGTTTAAGCAATGGAAAAAGCGAATGTGGGGTTATTTACGTAGCTGGCCTGGAAAACCGTTTTCCAGGCCCCCCCCCCCCCCCCCCCCCCCCCCCTGCAGTTCTTAACAATAGCGCTGGCACCCGCGTCAGCAGACACCCTGCAAGGAAAACGTTTCCTCTCCGCTGGGAGTGTGCATAAACGTGCGCGCTCGCAGACCAGACCTGAACCGCGCAGCGCGCTCTCTCTTCGCAAGGGGTCGTTATGGAGACGTTTCCCTAATGGCGCCGGCTCGTTTCTTCCTCTAAAGAGTAGACCCTTGAGCGGGGATGGCGACGCCGTCGTGCTGTGGGTGAAAATGCTGCGTTTACAGCTGGAGCTGGACAGGGTTGTGCGTCAGGACAACGCCTCGGACTAAACCGGCCTGTGGTTAAAACACACCAGAGCAACACCCCCCACGTGTGAACACGGCGTGGCCTCGGACCCGTTGACCCAGCTGACGGTAGTCAAGGCAACAGGACAACGTAAAGGGGGCTCCATACGGCACTTACTGTAAGTGTCGTGGGGGGGGGGCAGCAACCACGGATTTCCATGTTGACAGGAATGCGATTGAAACGCTTCGGAGACACCCGGGTTCATACAGCAGTCTGCCATGAATCCCCTTTGGTCGGGTCCGTTCTCGAAACGCGTGACCTCATCTTTGCTGGACCCGTGTCGGGGAATAGGGGAGCGTTCAGTGCGTTCGACAAACCCTGAAATTGCCATCGCGACCTTAGCAACGGCGTCGCTCTGAAGGGACAAGAATGGCCGTCCAACCGAAGCAGGCGGTGGCGTTTGTCCGTCTCAGAGTCTCAGACCTCTTACCTGATGACGTGGGGTTTTATTATTCAACGGTTAAATGAATCAATTAAAGGCGGATGTATTTTGACCATGAAGCCCAACACCTTCTCCCCGTTGTAGGCCAACCTTGTTGGTCTGAAACAGGTCAGAGTTTCACGGGCCTACGGCAGAGTTAGCTGTGGTTGTGTAGTCTGTTCAAATCCAAAATGTTTTATTTAGTCAGGAAGGCTTTCGAAGAAAAGCAGAAGATGGTATTTGAACAAGGGGAGACTGGTGCTCGCCAGCAGCCATTGCATCGTGATCTTCCGTTGGGTTTAATAATAATAATAACTCTTCCATTTTTCTTACAGATGACAATGAAACAAAGGAGACGCTCACTCCCTCCTTACGGTAATCTCATGTTATATTGTTTCATAAAACATCTGCTCATCAAGTCAGAGGAATTCTCTGCTTTCAACAGCGGAACCTTTTCGTAATGTCATCGGTGCTCTTTGAGGTAGTGTATTCTGTGTAGGGATAGAACCGGGAGTGTCCATACCTGGACAAATGGGACATGGTTGTGAAATGAACTGAAAGAGATTCCACGGCCCAAAGCCCCAGCACACTCCTCTCACGTGTTTTGATGTGGAGGTCTTGGTCAACCAGAGCCTGCTTGCCTGCCGTGTCACAAGAACCCAACTGGCAGGCAGCTTCAGGATAACATCACCACCCTATAGGTTTAAACCCCCTCAAGATGTCTGCAAGCGTTTCCACGTATATGTATTTTGTGTCTGCAGGCAGGTTTTAGGTTATTAACTCTTCTGCTGATGGGAGGAGGGAGGAACAGCGAGATCAACCCCACAACCCTCTGCTTTCAAACCTGCAGTCCAGGACCAGGTTATCTGGCCTCACGCGGTTCCTCTCCTCAGAGACGTTGGTCGGGGAAGCCACCAAACTACAAACAAAGCAACCCGTACACGACACATCTTTTGATCCAATGTTTTGGGGATTAAGTTCCTTGAGCCGTCAGCCCAGAGTTTGGGTCTTCGCTCATCTGATCGCATGCGGATTGGAGCAGTATAGGATGTGATTACATCCACCCAAACCAAACTTTGTGTTTGCTCCCAGTGTTTGTGTTCCGGGAATGCTTCAGAGTTTATGCTGGATGTAAACAGATTAGTGAGCTGGGGGGGGGGGGGGGGGGGGGGGGGGGGTTACAATCGAAGTAAATTAACTCCAACCTCCTACCGCTATAAGGTGGTTTCCCGACCGAATGTACATATTGTATTTCAGTATTAGTCGTCGCGGTCCAACGTGGTTAGACGTTTGAACAAACAAACAATTACGATCGCACTTTGATGTTTTCTCAGGCATTAGCCAAACGACCAGCGTTGGAACATGATTCCGGATTTGCCGTTACAGACATCTGCCTTCATGTGGAAGTCAGATGTTAAAATGCAAGCCATTGAAAGAACTAAATGCCTCAGAACACATAACGTTCTCTCAGATCTGGCAACCTCCAACACGTGGCTCCCCACTGGGTTGGACTTGGAAACAACATTCCTTCTGTCTGGAGTTCACCTGCTAGTCCTCGGAAGAGGACCGGCTAGCTCCTTAGCTTGTGCTAAGTCTGGAGTTCACCTGCTAGTCCTCGGAAGAGGACCGGCTAGCTCCTTAGCTTGTGCTAACTCTGGAGTTCACCTGCTAGTCCTCGGAAGAGGACCGGCTAGCTCCTTAGCTTGTGCTAGGTCTGGAGTTCACCTGCTAGTCCTCGGAAGAGGACCGGCTAGCTCCTTAGCTTGTGCTAGGTTTGGAGTTCACCTGCTAGTCCTCGGAAGCACAAGCTAAGTCCTCCTTAGCTTGTGCTATGTCTGGAGTTCACCTGCTAGTCCTCGGAAGAGGACCGGCTAGCTCCTTAGCCCAAGCAAAGTACTAGTGTGACGGAAAGTTCTCTGACGCCACACCGCTACAAAGCAGGGATCGAACTGCCGACCCCAGGAATGGGAGGCAAATGCTCTAACCGTTAAGCCAAATGACCGCAGCGCTTTGGGTTGGCGAATTCTAGCGCTCTTAAGGGTTCGGGATGAAGGGAGGTTTACCCTGGAGGTCCCAGATCAAGCCTAGCCAATGTGCTTCATGACAAAAGTTCTCTAATGCCATTAGTAGAGTAATATTAGTAGACTAGAGTAGTGGCTAGTGGGTGTGGACCCAGCCACAAGGTTCTGGGTTCCAGCCCCACTGTCTGATTCCTACCTGTCTTACCCTTCAGCAAGATGTCAGACTCCTACCTGTCTTACCCCTCAGCAAGATGTCTGACTCCTACCTGTCTTACCCTTCAGCAAGATGTCTGACTCCTACCTGTCTTACCCTTCAGCAAGATGTCAGACTCCTACCTGTCTTACCCTTCAGCAAGATGTCTGACTCCTACCTGTCTTACCCTTCAGCAAGATGTCTGACTCCTACCTGTCTTACCCTTCAGCAAGATGTCAGACTCCTACCTGTCTTACCCTTCAGCAAGATGTCTGACTCCTACCTGTCTTACCCTTCAGCAAGATGTCAGACTCCTACCTGTCTTACCCTTCAGCAAGATGTCTGACTCCTACCTGTCTTACCCTTCAGCAAGATGTCTGACTCCTACCTGTCTTAACCTTCAGCAAGATGTCTGACTCCTACCTGTCTTACCCTTCAGCAAATGTCAGACTCCTACCTGTCTTACCCTTCAGCAAGATGTCTGACTCCTACCTGTCTTACCCTTCAGCAAGATGTCTGACTCCTACCTGTCTTACCCTTCAGCAAGATGTCAGACTCCTACCTGTCTTACCCTTCAGCAAGATGTCTGACTCCTACCTGTCTTACCCCTCAGCAAGATGTCTGACTCCTACCTGTCTTACCCTTCAGCAAGATGTCTGACTCCTTCCTGTCTTACCCTTCAGCAAGATGTCAGACTCCTACCTGTCTTACCCTTCAGCAAGATGTCTGACTCCTACCTGTCTTACCCTTCAGCAAGATGTCTGACTCCTACCTGTCTTACCCTTCAGCAAGATGTCAGACTCCTACCTGTCTTACCCTTCAGCAAGATGTCTGACTCCTACCTGTCTTACCCTTCAGCAAGATGTCTGACTCCTACCTGTCTTACCCTTCAGCAAGATGTCAGACTCCTACCTGTCTTACCCTTCAGCAAGATGTCAGACTCCTACCTGTCTTACCCTTCAGCAAGATGTCAGACTCCTACCTGTCTTACCCTTCAGCAAGATGTCAGACTCCTACCTGTCTTACCCCTCAGCAAGATGTCTGACTCCTACCTGTCTTACCCTTCAGCAAGATGTCTGACTCCTACCTGTCTTACCCTTCAGCAAGATGTCTGACTCCTACCTGTCTTACCCTTCAGCAAGATGTCTGACTCCTACCTGTCTTACCCTTCAGCAAATGTCAGACTCCTACCTGTCTTACCATTCAGCAAGATGTCTGACTCCTACCTGTCTTACCCTTCAGCAAGATGTCTGACTCCTACCTGTCTTACCCTTCAGCAAGATGTCAGACTCCTACCTGTCTTACCCTTCAGCAAGATGTCAGACTCCTACCTGTCTTACCCTTCAGCAAGATGTCTGACTCCTACCTGTCTTACCCTTCAGCAAGATGTCAGACTCCTACCTGTCTTACCCTTCAGCAAGATATCAGACTCCTACCTGTCTTACCCTTCAGCAAGATGTCTGACTCCTACCTGTCTTACCCTTCAGCAAGATGTCAGACTCCTACCTGTCTTACCCTTCAGCAAGATGTCTGACTCCTACCTGTCTTACCCTTCAGCAAGATGTCTGACTCCTACCTGTCTTACCCTTCAGCAAGATGTCTGACTCCTACCTGTCTTACCCTTCAGCAAGATGTCAGACTCCTACCTGTCTTACCCTTCAGCAAGATGTCAGACTCCTACCTGTCTTACCCTTCAGCAAGATGTCAGACTCCTACCTGTCTTACCCTTCAGCAAGATGTCAGACTCCTCCCTGTTCCCTCGTTAGGTCAGGGCGTTTCCTATAGGATGATGTAGTCCTAGAAGTCATATAGAATAAGTCAAAGGGAACACAATCCCTAAAATGTCTGACAGGAGAGAGAGAGAGAGAAAAAAAGAGAGATTCAAGCATCAAAGTATCATATAAGAGTCCAGATTCTTTCACACACACTCTTTTCCCTCAAACCTGTTTTGGAGCAGAAACCTCATGTGGAATCTTATTGATACCACTTGTGTAGGCCGGCGTGTTTCCACTGGCTTTTAAAAGGTCACGGATGGCGCATTAAAGGTAATTAGCGCTAGCTTTGTGTTGTTTGGGGAATGGAGGCGCGCGGAAGAAACGCCGGTTGGAACAGCTTGAGTCTCATTTTAACAAGCAACCGTTAACGGAGAAACCAAAGAAAATAAATAAAAAAAAGAATGCAGAAGAATAAAAAGAAAATCCCATAAAACTTCGTTTGAGCAGATAAGCATAGCGTCGGCCTGAAATGTTAGTGTTCCATCTTGTCATCAGTTAGGAACCTCTTCAAAGGCATCCTAATTGAAGCCCTCCTTTACTACCGCAGTTCTGAACTTCGCTCGCGCGGGGGAATCGTACCGTCAGCAACGCGGAGGGTCAAGCAACCCTTGAAGGCGATTGGAAACGGCCTCGCAAAGTCTGAGACGCTGAGATAGATAAAAAAAAGATGGGAGCCAACTTTTTACGTCTTACTAACGTTTCGTACTCGTTTTTAACATGTACGATAAATAACATGTTTATCGTATATAACCTTTACGTATATATATAATATATAACATGTATGTTGTTTATAACATGTATGTATGTATATATATATATATATAACATGCATGTCGGCTATAGCATGTACGGTTGTATCGCATCGCCGTCTGTTCCTCATCAGGGCACTGGAAGACCGACCCGGAGTCTAAGCTAGCTGACCACAGAGACCCCAAACTCCACTGCAGCACTTCAATGAGCTCCATGACCTGGCAACCAGCGGACTGGGACAGACAAGAGAACCATGATCTGGCAACCAGCAGAGAGGTGACAGACAAGGGAACCATGACCTCGCAACCAGCGGACTGGGACAGACAAGGGAACCATGATCTGGCAACCAAGGGAACCATGACCTGGCAACCAGCGGACTGGGACAGACAAGGGAACCATGATCTGGCAACCAGTGGAGAGCTGACAGACAAGGAAACCATGACCTGGCAACCAGCAGAGAGCTGACAGACAAGGAAACCATGACCTGGCAACCAGCAGAGAGCTGACAGACAAGGGAACCATGATCTGGCAACCAGCGGAGAGCTGACAGACAAGGGAACCATGATCTGGCAAACAGCAGAGAGGTGACAGACAAGGGAACCATGACCTGGCAACCAGCGGACTGGGACAGACAAGGGAACCATGATCTGGCAACCAGCGGAGAGCTGACAGACAAGGGAACCATGACCTGGCAACCAGCAGAGAGCTGACAGACAAGGGAACCATGACCTGGCAACCAGCAGAGAGCTGACAGACAAGGGAACCATGACCTCGCAACCAGCGGAGAGCTGACAGACAAGGGAACAATGACCTGGCAACCAGACCAGGGGACCACTGGTTGTAAAGGCACCGCTTCAGCTGTTGGCCAACGCAAGAAGTGATGTAATCCGTTGGAGTGGAGGAATCGGTACAAGACATGGCGTGTGTGTGAACTTGTGAGGGTGTCAGCGTGTTAGCCTGCAACGCACACGCTGGAGGCCATCCGTCTTGTCTGGCTAGGCGTTCTGCACATGGTGTGCTCACACACACATGACAGCACATACACACACACACACAACAGCACACACAACAGCACACACACACACACAACAGCACACACACACACACACACACACACAACAGCACATACACACACACACACACACATGACAGCACACACACACACACACATGACAGCACACACACACAACAGCACACACACACATGCAAACACACACATACACACACACACACACGACAGCACACACCCACACGACAGCACACAAACACACACACATGACAGCAAACACACACCCACACAACAGCACACACACACATGACAGCACACACACACACATGCAAACACACACATACACACACACACACACACACACGACAGCACACACCCACACGACAGCACACACACACACACACACATGACAGCAAACACACACACGCAAACACACACACACACACATGACAGCAAACACCCACACACACACACACGACAGCACACACCCACATGCAAACACACCCACACGCACACAAATCACTCACACATACCTATACGCTCACACACATACTTTTACTTTCTGTTTTCTGTGTCAGTCTGTCCCTGCAGATTTATGACCAGCCATTTTCCCCTTTCAGCAGCAGCAATTCTATACACACACACACACACACACACACACACACACACACACACACACGCACACACCACTTCATGCCATGATCGACATGGCATTCGGTCCAGTATTCCCCTTCAAACATAGTGATGAAGTACCACCACCAGGACGGGCATCCATCTTTCTTTCAACAAAACGCTTCTTATGGCCATCCTGGGCTGCGTGGTTCCCTGCTGTTAACCACTTATGGGTCGCGACCCACGTTTGAAAACCCCTGCTCTTCACGCTCTATAAACACCCTTCTCTCACACACAGACAGACAGACAGACTCACACACACACACACACACACACAGACAGACACACTCAGACACTCACACACCCTGTCCATCATGAGGGATCTGCTGACATGTGGCCGGGGGGGGGGGGGGGGGAGCGAACTCTTTGCTCTCCTGCATGCCCTGAGCCGTTCTCCTGTCAGAACCTTCTGGAATCCGCTGGCGGTGTGGAACCAGAGTCCGAGATGGCTTCAGGATCCCCATTCATAAATCAGCCCCCCCCCCCCCCCCCCCCCCCCCCCCCCCCCCCCCCCCCCCCCCCCCCCCCCCCCCCCCCAGTGAACAGGTCCTGGGGGCAGGGGGTGCCCTGAGTTAGGAGACACTTTCTCCTGATTGTCTACAGATATCCACTGTGATGTCGACCCCAAGATGGCGGCCTGAGTGATCCTCCCTTACATCTGAGCTCTGACCAGGCTGTTAGCTTAAGAACTATTTAGTGGACACTTTTATCGAAGCAAAGTTTATTCCGATATGTGACACCAGGGGAACAGGTTTGGGTGTGAGTGAATCCATCGTTTTGTTCCATCTCATTCCGGTTTTTTTTGTCTGGAAACATTACTGATCCGTTTGGAAAAAGAAAATGACACAGCACAGAGTCGGAGTAATGTGATGCAGTATGGAAACGGAAACACTGTGTTCTACTGTCGCAGATAGGGACAGGAAAGCTAGCTGATGGGCTGGTGTTCCGACTGAGCCCAAAGGTTCCCGGTTTGATTCCCTGACAACCATGGCCTTTTTTGAGCAAGATACCAAACCCCCACCTGCTAACGTTTATCAGTTCAATTTGGATTCAAAACCAATAGAGGTTTGTCCTAATCGCCATTCAACACCACGTTTGAAACACGACAAATTACTTTATTACATTATGAAATATATATATATATATATATTTGATGTAAAAAATGTGTGTGTGTGTGTTGATGAACCGACTTTTGTTCAAGATTAATCAGTACCCGATCGGCCCAATACTATTAATGTGTATTGATTGACTGAAAACCAATGAATAGGTTGAAATAACTACAGGCTCAGGGAAGATCCACTACTTTGAAAAACAAAAATGTTCGCTGCATCACTTGGATCCCTACGCTTTTATTTTGAAGACTCCTCCATCTCCAATATGTAACCGTTAATGACATCACAGTTCTGCTCATGACAGCGTGTCCCGCTCTCCGGGTTTGAGCTCAGAAGCAGCCATGTGTGACTGACAGGACCGACTGGGGGAGAAACTGAAACAATCTAGGGGCCCAGGAGTGAACTGATCCCCGGAAGGTGCGGCCGTCCAGAAGATTGACAAGATGTTCTCGTAGCGTGTAGAGCGGGCTTGGTTTCAACGTTTTTCTCCCTGTGGGGACGGGTGTGGCGGCATTCATGCTGGGATGTTTGGCTTCAAGAGGACAATGAAGTCTATTTTAGATCATTTGTGTAGTGAGGTCCAAACCATCTTGGCTTCACGCGATCTCGTGAACAAAAAGTGTTGGTTGAATTGGCCGTGGTTGTCGTTGGAAATTATGAGTGGGGAGGCACTTGCATGGTGACCACACCCCTGTCTTTGTTATTTGCCACTGAGCAAGGCACTTAAGTTGAAATGAGGCAGAATCAAAATGCCATCCCAAGTCATTTCGATTTATTTCCATCCCTGGAGAGTTCGTGTCCTCAGCACAGTTCATCGGAGAGAAGATTCCCAAACGCTTTGGCATCCGAACACAAAACGGTCCAGAGGAACCGTTTCAATGCATGCCTTTTTTAAAGTTATTTCAGCAAAATGCTGTTGTCATTGACCGTGTTTTCCTAACGTGACGCCCCAGAGGCAGACGGGGTTCGAGCATCTCTGCTAGTTTGGCGTCGAGTGGCACACTGCTGGACCCTCGCCATCAAGCTGACAGCGTATATATCCACGGACCAACACTTTGGGTGGAGAGAGAGACGATCCTCCACTATGACGGAGCAAGTCAAAAATCCCATCTGCGGTATGGCACACTCGTGTCCGTAAGCATCGCCAGAATACAGACGCAGACTAAGCACTTCTCTGGGTTCCCCCGCCCCCCTCCTCCCCAGTTGTTTCCGAGTCCAAAACTCTTTGGAGCTTTGAGTCCGGCCTGCTCAGAGGCGAGCTCATCAGTGACTCTGAGAGAGTGGGTCGTACAGCCGCCTCAAATCCCCGTCCAAACCCCGGACATCTCGTGTTGCTTGGCGAGGTCCTTCCTCTGGTACATCCTCAAGAAGCTGGACACTCCCAGCGCTGGACGCTAGTGTCTCTGTGACGCCGTGTGGATGACCGTGCCGGGAGAATGTAAGCCCGTTCTGGGACTATCCAAGGCACGTGAACAATTCTCGGACTCACATAGACGACCTATATTCTCTCGCTCTGTTGTTGTTGTTTTTAACGGACCTTGACGAGACAATGAATCACATTCACACGTGGGATTCACACAAGGCTGCTTTGGCCTTCTCCTCTCCTCCTAAGTGTGTGTGTGTGTGTGTGTGTGTGTGTGTGTATGTGTCTGTGTGTGTGTGTGTGTGTGTGTGTGTGTGTGTGTGTGTGTGTGTGTGTGTGTGTGTGTGTGTGTGTGTGGCCTCACAGCCCTATGTGCAAGGACAACCATACAGTTATCCATACCTACAACCAGACAATAGGCAGAGGGATTATGATTATGATCATTTATATGGATAAATGACAGCGATAGTGTTGCAATTTATAAAATGAAGTTTGCTCGCTCTACTATCGGTCCCAATAGTCTAGGGCAGTGTGATGGGTAGGGGAAAGGAGGCAATGGCAGACGATAATATACAATCAGCGTTGTTTGCAAGGTTGTGTGAAACGTACTAGCGATTCCATACTATCCTCATTAGCTTGTTGCATATGTTTCCTGGCCCCGGTTCAGGTCCATCTGACTCCTATTAACACTGGCAGCCAACGAGACTGTGTTCTCACACATCTCAACTCCTCCGTTCAACACACGCAGGCAACGTGAACGCGGCAATAATAAAAAAAAGTTACACCGTCGTTCCCGTTGAGTCATGGAAAATGGAGGTTTGGTTCGTTCGTCTCCTGTGCAAGGCTGACACCTGGCGGGAAACACGGGCGCACGCGACGATGAGAGAAATGCGTTAACAAGGACGCCTGTCACTCGACCACAGGGATTCAAATGTTGACGGTTTTCACTCACCTAAACCACTTTGGGGCTTTTTCGAATAAGGTAAACAAACCAAAACCAAATTTCAGACCTCACATTGATGTTGTTCCCCCCTACAACAAACTCTTTACGTCGTGGGTGAGTGTTTGGTGCGCATTTTGAAGGCTATCAATTCGACACCGGTTATGTTAAATGTTAGCCCGGCTGCTTGAAACGACGGCCGTCATGGCAGTTTGGCGACACGTGATAACATGGTGATGAAAACGCGATGTTGTCGCGTCGCATGATGCCGAGTAGAGAAAAGCTATGAGTCCTCATCTGAGAAATTATGCATTAAAGAGCATGTGTTGGCCCAGAGTCACCAGGTCTTTGGAGGAAATACGTGTGTGTTTCTGCGGTCTTGTTTGTATTGACACAAGATATAGACGCTGGGTGCTGGGTTCAGGGTGCTGGGTGCTGGGTGCTGGGGGCTGGGTGCTGGGGGCTGGGTGACTTGATGCCCGACCAGTCGGCGAGAGGAGCTGGTCTAAAAACATTCATGTGAATGCATTTGTCATTTTCCGCACTTTCTGTGTGCATAATTTGTTTGGGTAACAATAATTTGGCTGAACTAGCACAAACTATGACTCGGGGCACGGATTAGTGTAATTATATTGATGCTAGCATTGTGAGCTTGTTAATTAAGCTAGAGGATTGTGTGCAGGTAATATCATGTTTAAAACGACTTCCAGGTGTGAGACCGTGTAGTAGGTCATTGGGGAACCCATTACGTAGCTAGTTTTCAGGAGTATTGGGTTAATGGGGAATTCAATGGAGATAATTCTCCCTGACCGGCTGACCTTTTACATATATGGGCGTGGTCATTTTGGACTAAACTGTGCATTGCATTTTACAGGAGGTCAAGGGTCACGCACACCCACGTGAACGGGAGAGACGCGGTGAACTGTGACTGATTGGGCTCAGGGTGAGTTACATCAGGAAACTGAAATGACTAAACATAGGCGTCGATCACGGTTAGAATCGGTCTTTTCCGCCGGAGTCGGACGCTCTCCGGGTCTTCTGGGAGCAATGGCGATCGTTATCACCAAAACTAAACCACATTTCAGTTCTCAGTTCCGCACGGAAAAAAATATGACCGCAGGTCGTTCTCTGCCTTCCCGACGGGTTCAAGCCCAGCCGGACAACCTAGGCCTGCTGAGAATGTGGATCCCACCTGGTCCCTTGTGGGACTGAACATTTTCCGGTCCCGGTGTCTGATCCCCGTTTCATTTTATTATTATTTTTTGATGGAAGAGGCTGACGTCTATAGGCTGTGTGTTGTGGAAACGTTGGATGTTCAGGCCGTGATTGAGAGCCTTTTGAAGTTGCAACCCGAAGCCGTCCGCCTTCATGGCTCTATATCGTTTTGATCGTCACACAGATTTATTGACAACGCGCCGCGGCATACCTGCTTTTTAGTATGCTTATTTACAGCCCGTTCATCGCACGTAGCATACCCCCCCCCCCCCCCCCCCCCCCCCCCCTCCCGCAGGCGGTTGCGCAAGCCTCACTTTTTTTCAACCTTCTCTCTGCGTTGTGGTGCCCAACGTTAAAACAATTGATTCGCGAATAAATCTATCGTGGATTATTGGTTTGTAATCAGACGGTCAGATCAGACGGTCAGGGTTGGGAATCGTTCTGTGTCAGACATACAAATACATGATTTAACAACAACAAAAAACAAGACGATATGTATATATTTAGGCCATATATAAATCAGTAACGACTTCAATCGGAGTGTAATTCAGTTTAAAGCTTTAATCATTTTATATTCAAATTTCAACATTCATCATGGCTTTAAACGCTTCATAACGCTATGAAAACTTCACATCAGTGGAAATAATATTTTCGTACAACAACCCCAACAGCTATTCATAGAGGCAGTGCATAGTGCACTCTCACGAGGGAAATGATGATGCCAGAATACAACTACAGAGCTAACTTTATCATCCTAACTCACTTTTACACGCCATAACTCAGGATGACCAGCAGGGGGCCGAGTAACAGGGCCAGTAGGGGGTGATGGTCCGTGCTTGCTGCTGAGCTATAGTCTGAGGGATTATCGCCACACTGGCTGCAGTCTTCTCCACAGAAGGTGCAGGAGTCCATCTTTTGTCTAAATATGGAGGTGTAAGATCTCACCGTCCTCCGTCCTGCGGGAATACAGAAACACACAAAGATGTCTTGTTCTCGTGCGTTGACACCTTGAAAGTGTCAGCTCTCTCTCTTTCTCTGTCGGTTGCCGTCGCTCTCTCTGTTCTGTCTGTCTGTCTGTCTGTCTGTCTGTCTGTCTGTCTGTCTGTCTGTCTGTCTGTCTGTCTGTCTGTCTGTCTGTCTGTCTGTCTGTCTGTGTCTGTGTCTGTGTCTCTCTCTCTCTCTCTCTCTCTCTCTCTCTCTCTCTCTCTCTCTCTCTCTCTCTCTCTCTCTCTCTCTCTCTCTCTCTCTCTCTCTCTCTCTCTCTCTCTCTCTCTCTGTGTGTTGCTCTCTCTCATCGCTCTCTGTCTGTCTCTTCAATTCCTATTTTGCCACAAAGACTTATCTCCCAGAAACAGTTATTCTTGTCACGCGGGTCGCAGGTCCAGCTGCTACAGGGTTCCGACTGAACGAAGGCTTACGTGGTTCGTAGTAGTCGACGATGATCACAGAAGCGTGCTGCACCTTGGCCACCATGTTCTCCACGAACAGGGGGATCTCCACGCACCGCTCGGCCCTGCTCACCTGGAGGAGAAGAACGCGTGGTGGGCTGCTTTAGTGTCTGTCTCACTCCTTGCTGAGCGTACAGAACTGGAATACTACTTAAGACGGTTCTGGTATCTTGGTTAAAGTGTCCCACAGGCGGTCAGACGGCGGTCTCAAAGTTCTCAAAGTCGACAGTTCAGTTCAGGGTGCTTCAGGTAATACCATCAGGATAGGGTTACATTGACAACGCAGTGGTGAGTTACGGGCGAAGCTGAGGAAGCCTGGAGGCCATGGATACCATTAGTGTGTGTGCTCAGGTCAAATAAACGTGTGACGTCTACTACAACGATACCTTGGTGATAATCCCGGTTTACGGTGAACGGCACCAGTCAAACAAGTTGGGACCCGGAGACCAATGAGGTCATTGTTCCGGGTTTTCAGTTCTCCGAAATCGACCAATGACGACCAGTCTCCCCGGGATTTCTGGCTTAAACTTGATACTCGAACTTGTAGCAGGCCGTGGTCTTCAGAACCCGTGGATGAAGCACTACTCCCTTGACATACCTCCCCCTCCCTCCTCCTACAGGTGTGTGGAGCCGAAAGACCAGAACTTACCGAGTCCAGGTACACAATGACCTTCCCAGGTTCCTCCTCCACCTTCATGATGTTGTCATTGGTCTGGACCCCCTCCTGGGCCAGGGTGAACCCACTGAGGAGACCCACTTCCAGGAGGGCCATGCCGGTCCGGTCCAGGTCCTGTTCGTCCACCAGCCTGGGAACACACCAGCGGTATGTGGACCCATAGTTTGCTGACCTATAAGCTGTACATATTTGATGATACCTTTTCTATTAAAACAAGTATAATCTGAAAGGGCTCATAAAGGTTTTGTATATACAAACAGAACTCATATGAAAAACGGGGTCAAGGGTGAAAACGGATGAGAACCACGTGGTAACTGTCACGTTTGGTTGCTTTTTGTTTGTGTTGTAACAGCTCCCTCTACAGGCCATGTGGTGGAAGTGGACCAGCTAGTTTTAAGCAAGTAGGGGTCAGGGGGCATCTTGCCCAAGTAACACTCTAACCACTAGACTATCATGCCTTCAATATCCCCTTTTAGGCAGACTGACCCCCTTCATCACACACAGCCACCTCTCACCTGAAGCAGACGGACAGGTGTGCAGACTGACTCCTTCCGTCAAACAGCTCGATGTTCAGCTGGAAGGCCTCTTCGTCACCCACGTCGCGTTTCCTCCTCGCGAGGTCAGTGTTGTCGATGTTGTAGAACACGTTGAGCTGGGAGAGAGAGAGAGAGAGAGAGAGAGAGAGAGAGAGAGAGAGAGAGAGACTAGCACTATAAATCATCAGTTGTTGCCATGGTGCCATGTTGTCATGGGGACATGTTGTCATGGCAGACCACAGGAACGGGAAGGAGGTCAACATTGAGGGCCGTGTTCTTTTTGTTTTTCTTTTCCTCATCAAAGAATCAAAACGTCTCATCAAACACCTGCATTTACATCAGGTCCAGTAACTAAGCCTCCGAGGTAAACCTATTACAAGTTAGCATATATTTGAATGCTAGACTTTTGATTGGTCCAAACTGGTGGCATCACAAAGAGCACGGGAGTATGGGCACGGCACCAGCTTGCAATTCAGAGAAGGGCAAGACACTTTTCCCAAGTAGAATAACAACATTAAGAAAACAAGCTGGGGACGTGGGGATGGAACCCAGTGCCTTTCGGTTGCACTACTCTGGGATTCACAACGTTTACCTGAACGAGGGCAACTCCCTGTCCGGCGGCGGCTATATGAAGCTCTATGTTTCCGGCTGCGTCAATCTGCGAGAGAACCAGAACACACAACTCTTCAGTTGGCTAAAGCGGCCATTGTCTGGGTAGCGCCAAGCAGAGTAGGCTAGACCTGGAGTGGAGCATCACAGCTAAGTCATTGCATTAGCATATTGTTAGCGTGTAGTTTAACAGCAGCCTAAACAGTGTTGGTGTCGAATCAATGGTCAATTAAACGAATCGTTTTTTACAGTTTACATCGTTTTAGGCTTTTTATTCAAAACGACCATAACTGCATTTGCCCTCAGACGTCAAACGACAACTCGAGAAAAGATGAGAAGCAAGCAGCGTGGGTCCGACTAAACGTTTTCCTTATAATTATTACCATCGCCATGGTTACCCCTGACTGAATGGTTCCACTACTTTGAGGGCCGACATGTGAAGAAGGAGCTGAAGGCTTTACCTGTTGGCTCTGTTGCACCATGTAGTTGATGGGGTCCAGGTTGAAGGTTGCCACGGGAACAGAGTCTCCTGACGTGACCATGATGGTGAGGCTTAGGCTCGCCGCGCCGGCGAAGGCGACGGTCGACAACGCCTGCAGGGCCACCACCGTATCCTAGCAACACACGAGGCCGCAGGTGTAACGCTTCCCTGTGCATATGTTCACCGTCACGTCCGTCAAGACCCCCCCCCCCCCCCCCCCCCCCGCAGTCCTGGTACCCCTGGACCCCCCCCCCCCAGAGGGTTTAGGGTTAGGGGTCGTATAATGGGAATCCCTTTGAGACCGTAACTGGGATTAAGGGCTATACAAATAATGCAGACCTGACTGACCGTGTATCACTATGCTGGGGGGGGAGCACGATGCCTTACAGCGGTAAGCCACAGGACTGAGGCCTTCGGGTGATCACAGCAGTGACCCGGTGATCAAACGGAGCCTGTCCCCTCACCTGCGTGCTGCCGTATCCTCCCAGGTGGTTGCGCTGCTGGCTGAGCCACTTCATGATGGGGATGCCCTCCTCGAAGCGGCCCAGCTTGTGGAGCGACAGCAGGGCGTAGGCGGCCATCTCGATGTCGGCCGTGCGGGGCTGCCAGGACTGGGCCAGGCCCGGGCTGGACGCGGTCCAGAAGGGCACGCCGTCTGGATCACAGAGGATGTGGATGTGGATGGGGATGAAGATGGGGCAGGGTGGTGCGGTAGGTGCTGGGCTGATGACTCGGCACCGTACAGCCAAGAGGAAGCAGGTTTGATCCCTTCCATCCTCCCCACGCACGCACGCGCACACACAAACACACACATATATATATATATATATACACGCGCGCACTCACATACATATAGATATACTCACACACAGTACTGTGTGTGAGATGGAAGGGGTCTATAGTGAGCAGGTAAAGTGAACAACGTCGCCATCATCCAGACAACGCAACAGAAGGAAAGGCTGGAGGATTAACGGTACAACGGAACGCCGGTACCTCTGACCTGGGCCCGGTCCACCAGGGTGTCCCAGGCGGATGTGGCGCTGGAGCTCCCGGAGAGCGCCAGGGCGTAGGTGACCAGACACAGGCTGTAGTTACTGGAGATGCCCACGGCCAGTTGGGTCTCCAGGTACATGAGGGCCTCTGACACCTGGGTGGAGTACTGGCTCTGGGGGGGGGGGGGGCGCATGGGAGACGAGACAGTAGCACCCCTCAACATATTCAAAAGAAACATCTGAAGGCCTTGCTAACGATCCCCGGAGCGAGATGAATAAGAACACGACGAGGAGAACAAACACGCTTCTTTGAGTTCGGCTTTTGGATGACGAATTTGACAAAGCAATGTCCAAAACGTGGAGAAGGCCCTCCCTCTTTCGGAAGTCCCGCCCTCTCTAACCCATGTAACTGAAACGGACATCACTGCCTCCGAAGTCCCACCCTCTCTCTAGCCAATAACGCTCATCACGTTCCCGGTGTTCCGGCCCCAGAGGAGAACCCGTGGAAGGGAGGTCAGACCCTCCGTGGCGTTCCTCCTCTCGTCTCCGACTCACCCGGACCGCGTCGTCCTGAAGAAGGCCCGTGAGAACGTAGGCGGTGAGGGAGGCGGGGCCGTCCAGACCCCCCTGCAGCTCGGTGTGGATGACCCGGCCCGGTTCCAGGTATCGCCCGTCTGGACCCTGCTGGAGGCTCAGCCAGCTCGCCGTGCGGGCCAGCACGTTGGGGTCGATGGGGATGAACTTCCGGGCTGGCAGGAAGGACCGCATTACGAACGCAGAGAGCCTGAGAGGAGGACGGGGTGGGGGACCACAGGTCCGACCGGTGAGTGTCTGGGGTACAGCCCGGGTACCGCCTGGGGTAACACAAGCTGTGATACCCAGGCTGTTACCTGAACCATGATGTCAATCGTAGACGTTAGCCGTCATAAATCAATCAAAGAAATACGTTTTAAAAAGCCAAGTGAAGGTGATCCATTGAGGTACCATGTGCTTCCAGACAAATCGCTTTCTCCAAATGCACTGAATGAGCCGTCGGTTCTCTGGTAAGACAGCTGTCGCTCGTACCCTAATGAGAAAAACAACATAGTGTAGGTCAGCTACGGTGGCCAAATGACATGCACACGATAACCTCGCCCAGCCACATCGTATCACTATGGTGACATCACCTCGTCTGTGTGTCAGACCCTCTGTCGTCACTGCTGTTACAGCGCTTTATTTAGACAGGTCAGATAATGCGCACGCACGCACGCACGCACGCACACACGCACACACACTATCGCATTCTCACTCTCTCTTGCATTCTCACTATTTAATTCTCTGTGTGTGTCTCTCGCTCTCGCAAGCACGTCGTGGCAGAACCTGGGTCACTGCGAGGGGTATTGCCTTGTGGTTAGCGCTCACGCCAGCCTGTACTGGGTGGTCTCCGTCGGTCGTACGACCCACCTTTCCCCATGTACAAGATCGCCTTGGCGACGGTCTCCGGAGCAGATTGTCCCGTGGCGTCGAGGTACTGGAGGACGTAGACGTTGGGAGCAAAATGGATCATGTTCTGCTCGCCGCACCCATAGGGCATCCGGATCAGGGAGTCCAGGCCATCGATGGAGGGGCCCATGAGGTCACCTTTTGACAAACAAGACCAGTTTGTTAAAATTGTTCTCGGGCTACTTTCTAATATAAGACAGAACTGCTTCATAAGCATGTTGTGAAAAACGATGAGTCGGTAAAAACCCTTATATTCTGTGGAAATGGATAAAGAACTAGAGTTGTTTATTTTGGTGTTAACTTCAGGAGACGTGGCATAAGGCTTTCATCGGTGGGCGATCCGAAGCGGAAATAACAACGACGATGTATTGGCATTTAATAGTCTGAGTGTGTGTGTGATCAGAGGGGGGGGGGGGGGGGGGGGGGGGGGGGCTGGTGTCTCTGGGGTCCCGGCCCCCGCCGTTGTTGACACTGACCCACGACCGTCACCTCAGCCCTCTCGCTGTCCGCCACCACATCTGCAGGGAAGTAGAACTTCAGCTCCCTGACGAACATCGGGGTGTGGGGGGACAGCTCCACAAACAGGGTGGTGGAGTAAAACTGCTCCAGGCCCTCGGCCTGCCAAACCAAAAGAATAATGTTCAACAAAGCTGATGTGGAGGCTGAACTACACACATATATTTGTGAAATGGAGCAAAAACGTTTTTTCAGTATAATATGAAATTTGTTGAGAATACTCAGTACTATACTATAGCTCTACAATAAAATAAAGTAAACAAAATGGTGGCCAAGGGCCACCACAACCTTTACACGTTGTGCTTAATTCATTAAAGAGGTTTTCCTCCCAACACAAGAAGTCGCCGTAGCAACATCCTCCATCACCTTGACGAGGACGTTCTGCAAGATGGCGTCACTGGCTACGGACGACATCGCCTTCACCGAGATGGGCATCTGTCCCAGGGCTAAAGGCCTTATGGGTACCCTGACATGCGCGCCGCCGTTGCTTTGGACTAGCACCTCGCGCGAGCTGGCCATGCTGAGGCCCTGGGCGTCCGGGAAGACGAACTCAAAGGAGTCGCTGTGCGCGACAGTCACCATGACCTGAGGAGAGACGGTCGGGAACACGCCCGGATTACGTTCCACGTCTGGGAGAGGATGTTGATCAGATTAACGTGGGGTTTTGGTTCCAAACTAGTTTATCTGAAACCCTAGATCTCAACGCTTTGGAGACAATGGCAGACCTTCCCCTGCCCAGCGTTTTCATTACTAGCCCGTACTCATCTGTATACAAAGCCCTATTTTCATTTTTCACATTGTATCTCTTACAATTTATATAATATGTGTATGGAGTGAATGCCGCAAAAATCTAACAAAACATGGAATCTTCTAGCTGCCATGTGTCCACCAGTATGGAGAGGTGAGGAGGTCAGAGGTGAATCACCTGGAGGTCCACGGACAGGTAGTTGTAGAGGTTGACCTCAAGAACCAGCTCCTCTCCACGGACGATGCTGGCGGGAAGATTCAAGGACATGAAGAAATCCTGGAACACCGTGAGCTGACCACACATGGAGACTTTCATTAGGACAGATGTGGATGGAGTTGTGGATGGGGTTTTGCTTGTGGTTACGGTGAGGGCTACGCCTCTTTACGGTTACATTTGGGGCTATGGTTGTCATGGTTACAGATGTCACTATGCATAGCTGTGGTTGCCGTGGTTGTGGTCGGCATCGGCATCGTCGGCTTGTAAAATGTAAAACCCACGACACTATAGTATGTGTGAAGAATATTGTACTTTTGGCCTGCATACTGATAGCACGCCATAATATAGTGCTCCGGGGTCCTGGTTACCAGTGGTTACCTGTGACCGGTGGTTACCTGTGACCCGTGGTTACCTGTGACCGGTGGTTACCTGTGACCGGTGGTTACCTGTGACCCGTGGTTACCTGTGACCCGTGGTTACCTGTGACCGGTGGTTACCTGTGACCGGTGGTTACCAGTGACCCGTGGTTACCAGTGACCCGTGGTTACCTGTGACCCGTGGTTACCTGTGACCCGTGGTTACCTGTGACCCGTGGTTACCTGTGACCCGTGGTTACCAGTGACCCGTGGTTACCAGTGACCCGTGGTTACCAGTGACCCGTGGTTACCTGTGACCCGTGGTTACCTGTGACCCGTGGTTACCTGTGACCCGTGGTTACCTGTGACCCGTGGTTACCTGTGACCCGTGGTTACCAGTGACCCGTGGTTACCTGTGACCCGTGGTTACCTGTGACCCGTGGTTACCAGTGACCCGTGGTTACCAGTGACCCGTGGTTACCAGTGACCCGTGGTTACCAGTGACCCGTGGTTACCTGTGACCCGTGGTTACCTGTGACCCGTGGTTACCTGTGCAGGTGTGTCCAGAATGCCCAGGCCCAGGTTCTCAGACATGACGAAAGCGGTAGCCCTCCAGGTGGTGATGCTGTCCGGCACTGTCACAGTCATCTCCGAGGTGGTCGCCTCGCTGGGAGGACACAAGGTACCAACATTCACGGCACTGGTGGCTTCCCGATCTGTTTGGATCTGAAACTCATCTGCCTGCCCCACCCTGAGGTGCATCTGCCTCGTCACGCATCGCTTGCACCGTATCGTCATCTGCCCGGGATACCGATGTCCCAGTGAACGTGCGTCGCACCACGCTAAGGGATTAGTAGCAGTGTGCTTGGGGCTACGGATCACTAGTCAGTTCGTTTATACCAAGCCTTTTGTTAGAGCTTTCAAACCTTTTAAATATATATATATATTGTTTTTAATCTATCGTCAAATACCTATAGTTTATAAGTTAGCATCTCCCATGACCCCATATGCGAATCAGGTGACCCCAAGTTAGGGTCCTGACCGGGATGCTTAAATGAACTAACTCATGCAGGCCAATTAGCATAACCCAGACCTGGGAGTTGTTCCTCTAGGTTATGATACCTAGCAACTCCTGATGGTTGACTGGGAATCGCTCGTAGCTTTAAGGTCGAATGCTGAGGACGCTCTCACCCCGTGTTGACGTTCATCCACAGCCACGTCTCCGGAAAGTTCCGACGCTCCCTGGGCTCCCTGGGCTCCTGACTCTCTTCCTCATTTCCCCTCATGAAAAGCTCCAGGCGGGCTGGGAAAATCACAGTTGTTAAGGTGTAAGACTACTGGCCAGGTTACGGCTCTTAGGTGTTTGTAGAGCTGTTGGTTGTTCATACGTACACCACTCAGTTTTCTGGCTGTTTAACGTAGTGTCCGTCAGCACTATGAGGCCACAGGACTAGACAGCAGAGACCAGTAGAAACGGGAAGATTTCATTAGAATGAGGGGTTATAGATGGATAACGTGTTGCCAAACTTCTTCAGCCCCCCCCCCCCCCCCCCCCCCCCGTGGGTAAAGTGCAGGTACTTTGGGGCCAGGTCCCACCCAATATTATGTGCAACATTAAGCAAAACCTTCTCAAAAAAAGGGATAACTAACATTGTGTATGTATATCGATCGTCAGTACAGCATTCGGTTCTCTAGTCAGAAAAACGATCAAATGAAAGAAACAAGGCATGTATATTATAGTATACATATTTTAGATAATGGTGGCCATCATGTGATCCACTTGGTCCTGTGATACGACCCACATATGGGTCTCGACTCCGTTGTCGTGGTTCCACGGGTATCACCACCATGTGTCGTCAGTAGAGATTACAGCTCAGATTGCCGTGTGAGCGACAACATAATTCGGCCTTGAGCAAAGAGCTGAGGAAAAGGGGAGGCTCTGATGGACACGGTAACGTTAGATCTTGGCGATAAGACTGTCTCCGTGTGTGTGGCCCAGGCTCTCCACAGGACTTACCTCAAAGAGGGATTTAGGGTCTCCCATGCTCCATTCATCAGGGCGGTGCTGCTCACTCATGCCACCGTACAGCTCTTTCAGCACCTGACAAAGGGCAAACACAAAACATCCCCAGAGGGATGTTGTAACGGCGTACACCTCCACCCATGCCGAACAAACACAACGCAACAACGCCGGAGGTGTTTTCTACAGCGCCGGGGCCGCTAGGGAAAAGGGAAAGAAGAAAGAGAAAGCAAGAGGTTGTGGCTCATCGCTGGACAACCGATACGTGGGTGGGACGGGGGGCTCCGATGTCCTCGGTGTAACTTCAGGAGGTATAAATATATCGTTTGTGGGAAAACAGGTTTTAGAGTTTAGCATTGACATGGAGAACCCGTGGGACATTGGCATAGTCTCTATCGCTAACCCATTCACGGAGTATCAGACCTTGGACGGACACGTTTGGAACATAGATTCACCAATGATAGCATAGCAAGTCTCTCAAAGGAATGAGATGCTGCCATGGGGAATTTCACAACATGCCTGAGATTTTTGGGTAGATTGTGGACCATTGTGGGAAATGTTATAAAGTCCATCATGGTTCACTGAACCCAACTTTATTGATTATTGATTATTCATCTATGTATGTGTATATTCAATCGACAGGTTCCAGGTCCAGAAACCAAAGGTTTCGGTAGTTTAGTATGTAGCGAGTCTGACCAAGTCGACGGTGCAGCTAATGGATCAAAGCCTGGGGTGGATTTTGCCAGATTTGGCCCCTGGGTCCATCGCTGTTCTAGCGGAAGTCCGGAAAATGCCAGCGAACCACACGGTAATAACCTCTGCCCTCACCGACTCCGTGGTGATGTCATTGCGTGAGTCGCGCTGGTACGTTGCCGCGTCAACCACCAGGATGCCGACCAGGGACTGGGGCTCGGACACGGAGAGCCTCAGTGATACCTCCTCCCCCGGCTGCCTCTGGTCTTCAGTCCATTTCAGCGACACCTGGTGAAACCAAACATATCTAACCATCTAACCATGGAGGCATCTATGGGTGGATGGTTCTGTTATGATGAATACCTGGTATCATCGCTCTATCGTATGTAGCCAACGTTTTGTTTTCATGTAGTAAGCTGTTGTGTTGTGTGTTCAACAAAGACTAGAAGTTGAAGTCAAATATAGCTCTTCCTCCAGAAAAAAACAACCTAATTCCAAAACCATTTGCTTAAACTATTATTAATTATTGTTACTATTAACAATTTAGTCAATTTACACTTTTATCCAAAGCAATTTACAGTGACATTGGCCGGGGCATTAAAGATCAGGTCAGGGGAGTCTAACTCCCCAGCCACTATACTATCCTACACAAATGTCCCCACAAAGACATACTTTTTGCAGGTTTGTCCTTGCCCTTCAAAGGCTTAGGATGATGGGGGTGTTATAATGAAGACATGTGAAGCCCTGTAACTGTGACTATGGACTATACAAGTAACATTCACTTGACATTAAAGACACCTTGTTTACTAGCTAACTTGACAGTAAAGACACCTTGTTTCCTAGCTAACTTGACAGTAAAGACACCTTGTTTCCTAGCTAACTTGACAGTAAAGACACCTTGTTTCCTAGCTAACTTGACAGTAAAGACACCTTGTTTCCTAGCTAACCTGACAGTAAAGACACCTTGTTTCCTAGCTAACCTGACAGTAAAGACACCTTGTTTCCTAGCTAACCTGACAGTAAAGACACCTTGTTTCCTAGCTAACTTGACCGTAAAAGCACCTTGTTTTGTAGCTCAAGGGGGACAGGCAGCAGCAGAACATCATTGACGACCTCGCCGTCGGCCCGTATGCAGTAGACCACCAGACAGGCCATTGGGGCCCATGATGCCTCGGGGGTCAGAGCCAGGGGACCGGAGAAGCTTCCGGACCCAAGGGTCCTATTCCTGGACCTTACCTACACACACACGGTACCGCGCAGGTAAGCACACACGTTAATAAACGCATATATATATATATAAAACATATAAGGTGGCACCATAATGTTACTATTTGCTACTAAACTATTTGACTTTGGATCAGGGAACTGGTGTAATGTGTTAGAATATTCGTCTACATTGTGCGTTGCTTACAATGTAGAAGAACTGGGATGTCTTGAAGTTGCTCTCAACGGGCAACAGGAGTGGCATGCCGACCTTAACGAGGAGACAGTATAGAGACATGTCATTAAGGAGCAGGTAGGGGTTAGACAGTACAGAGACAGGTCATTAAGGAGCAGGTAGGGGTTAGAGAGTACAGAGACAGGTCATTAAGGAGCAGGTAGGGGTTAGACAGTACAGACAGGTCATTAAGGAGCAGGTAGAGGTTAGACAGTACAGAGACAGGTCATTAAGGAGCAGGTAGGGGTTAGACAGTACAGAGACAGGTCATTAAGGAGCAGGTAGGGGTTAGACAGTATAGAGACATGTCATTAAGGAGCAAGTAGGGGTTAGACAGTATAGAGACAGGTCATTAAGGAGCAGGTAAGGGTTAGACATAGAGACAGGTCCTCCCTGTGCAGGTGTGGTGGGTTATGCCAGATCCCTTTCTTGGACCTGCACTGTTGACTGATCAAAGAGTTAATAGGTTCTCAATCAAAGGTTGCACCTTTTTGTATGTTAACAGGTAATGATTGGAGTTAACTGATAGCCCCGCCCTTGTCATGTGTTTTGATATACTGTTGTATGTCTAGCATTAGCAGGTAGAATTAGCAGCATTTTCAACGGGTAGAGCACAGCATTTTAACACACAGAATGAAGGCAGAATGAAGCATTTTAACACACAGAATGAAGTGCAGGTGTGTTGGGTTACCTGTGCAGGTGTGTTGGGTTACCTGTGCGGGTGCAGTGGGTTACCTGTGCAGGTGTTTTGGTTATATGTGCAGATGTGATGGGTTACCTGTGCAGGTGTGTGGGGTTACCTGTACAGGTGTGTTGGGTTACCTGTGCAGGTGCGGTGGGTTACCTGTGCAGGTGTTTTGGGTTACATGTGCAGATGTGATGGGTTACCTGTGCAGGTGTGTGGGGTTACCTGTGCAGGTGTGGTGGGTTTCTGGATCTGCAGGTAGGACTGACTGGGCGAGCGGTAGATACTACGTAGTGAGAGCGTCTCGTAGGTGTCCTCCAGCGATGCCTGCCAGTGACGAGGTCCGAGGTCAAACATATGTCCACATTCATCAGATCATCTTATTTGGGTGATCGATACACTAATCATAGGTGATCTATAAACTAATCATTTATCTATACACGAATCATAGGCGATCTAAACACTAATCAGATCTATAGACTAATCTTAGGTGATCTACATACTTATCATGAGCGATCTATAGACAAATCATAGGCAATCTTAACTCATCGATTATAGTTCAATTCAGTCCATTTTGAAAAGGCCAATGTAAAATTTGTTATAGCAATTTGAATAGTTTTAGAATCGGTTCTCTTGATGTGCATACGAAATGCTGTTCCTCACTTCTTAAATCCCGTTTCTAAATTCAAATCTTTCTACAAATGAGTTGGAGGACATTAGCGTTATTTCGACGTTCCCCTTACGTCGATTTCGAGCGATTCAATATCATCGAGGATCCTGATGAAAAGGGGCAGGACTCCATTGGCAGGGACCAGAAACTCCATTTCCTGTATTCCGTCGGCAGGTTTGCTCGACCCATTGAGCTTCTGAGGGTCCCGAATGCCTTGCACTGGCCATGGCTGGACCCTGTGCTGCATTACTGTAACCGATACCGTCTTCATCTGGTCGTGCGGGGTCAAAGGTTGCCCGTTGTAGGAGGAAATCCTTAGCTGAGGGTGGAACACAGACTGCTGACGCACCGATTCTGCTGACGTCATTCCTTAACTTATAACTCATGAGACAAACGGTTTCCGTGGCCTTGACCTGCGGTAACGTAGCCGTCCTAATGCAGAACTGACAACTTGCATGCCTATTTATTACTTATTTATTCTGCATAAATGTTCAACCATTTTGTTTGGTTTGAGTTGGAAACCGGGATAATTAACCATCCAGTCGTGTTATTATGGTTTGCATCTAATGGCATAAAAACCAACAAAACGTGTCATGCTAATATAGAAGGGGTTTTGCAGTGCAGTGTCCGCACCTTGGCTGTGAAGTTTAAAGAGGGCTTCAGCACGGAGGGGGTGCATTCAAAGGATATTTTATATCTAGACCTTTCCACGAACACCGTGGCATCGCTGCTATACGTCAGTCCTGCAAAATAAACCATAGAGTCATTGCTACATGCTACTATCCCGTGTATATTTACAGTCTAAACGCTACTGTTCCATGTATAGTTACAGTCTAAACACTACTGTTCCATGTATAGTTACAGTCTAAACACTACTGTTACATGTATAGTTACAGTCTAAACACTACTGTTCCATGTATAGTTACAGTCTAAACACTACTGTTCCATGTATAGTTACAGTCTAAACACTACTGTTCCATGTATAGTTACAGTCTAAACACTACTGTTCCCTGTATAGTTACAGTCTAAACACTACTGTTACATGTATAGTTAGTCTAAACACTACTGTTCCATGTATAGTTACAGTCTAAACACTACTGTTACATGTATAGTTACAGTCTAAAGACTACTGTTACCTGTATAGTTACAGTCTAAACACTACTGTTCCCTGTATAGTTACAGTCTAAACACTACTGTTACATGTATAGTTACAGTCTAAACACTACTGTTACATGTATAGTTACAGTCTAAACACTACTGTTACATGTATAGTTACAGTCTAAACACTACTGTTACATGTATAGTTACAGTCTAAACACTACTGTTACATGTATAGTTACAGTCTAAACACTACTGTTACATGTATAGTTAGCCTAAACACTACTGTTACATGTATAGTTAGTCTGAACACTACTGTTCCATGTATAGTTAGCCTAAACACTACTGTTACATGTATAGTTACAGTCTAAACACTACTGTTACATGTATAGTTACAGTCTAAACACTACTGTTACATGTATAGTTATAGTCTAAACACTACTGTTCCATGTATAGTTACAGTCTAAACACTACTGTTACATGTATAGTTACAGTCTAAACACTACTGTTCCCTGTATAGTTACAGTCTAAACACTACTGTTCCCTGTATAGTTACAGTCTAAACACTACTGTTACATGTATAGTTAGTCTAAACACTACTGTTCCATGTATAGTTACAGTCTAAACACTACTGTTACATGTATAGTTACAGTCTAAACACTACTGTTACATGTATAGTTACAGTCTAAACACTTTTTGTGTCCCATGCTATTCTAGTCGATGATGGAGGACGATGGGGCGATGTAATGGTCTACCTGTTAGAGACTCGGTCACATTGACCACCACCGTCACCGCCTCATGGCCATCGTGCGACCTGGAGACCCCGGGGTAGTTGGACAGGTCCAACTCAAAGTGTGCGGAGCCGTCGATCTGAGAAGGAGAACGTTAAAAAAAAACAACAACAACAACAACAAAAAACAACAACAACGGTATTTGTAGACAGGCGGTCCCGCGGAGTCGAACGATCGAACGCGGGACGTTCCATGGCCGCACCATGACGGGCTCGTCTGAAGTGATGACTGCACCGCCACGTATGTACGTCACGACCATCTGGCCAAGCACTGGTTTGCCGTACGTGTACCTGAGGAACGGAGAAGGTAACGCGTGTTTGTGTACACAGTACATTTGTATGTTCACGGGCAACTCCCATCCACAGTCCACCTTGCACCACGAGCACGTTTGTCAAGAGATGTGTATCGAAGGCAAGAAGCGCAAACCCTTTATTTGAAATGAAGGAGAGCAGGATGTTTGGGAGGAAGGGGACTTACTGAGCGGTCACAGATCCAAACAGGAGGTCCATGTGATACACAACGCTGGGGGCCGAGATCCGAACTTCAAATTTGGGAAGCACTGAAACCAGACGCACACACCGCTGAATAACTACTACGTAACGTTACTACAACATACTAATACTTTTAAAAGACATTTAACCACACTGCACCTACCATAGTAAGCCACATTAAATTGATTCTGACTCGCCACGTCCTGTAACATGGAAACTGGTTTCAAATACCAAAACATTTGTGTGGATATAAACAGAAAGGTTAACATAACTCAAATTATATCCATTCTAAACAATAGACAAACGTTAAATATTTGTAAAATGTACATTTCCCTTTGCAATAGTCTGTATTTATAATATGGTAAGATAGTAAGTAATATATACTGCTCAAAAAAATAAAGGGAACACTTGGAGTTACATTGTGTTGTTTAAGTGTTCCCTTTATTTTTTTGAGCAGTATATAAGTGGACCAATCAGAACGGAGCCACTGTTTGACCAATCAGAACAAAGCCCCAGTTTGTAGACCAGACTGACGGCGACGGTGGTCTGGATGGTCCAGTGGCCCAGCGGGGGGTGGTCAGAGAGCTGGAGCTCCTGGGTGACCACGCCCAGGGTGGAGTTCAGGGACAACCACTGCCTGATGATGTTTCCTCTGGGATCCTGTAAGAGACACACATTGCCCTCTCAAACATCACGGCCCTTATTCACCGAGCGGCCATCTTGGTTTGAAAGTAGGTTTCAGCTGGGGATTCTCCCCGGCTTCAATTGGGTGTTGGGGGTATGTGGGAGTGTGTGTGGATGGTGGCTGGTTTAAGCAGCCTCACCTGGCCCGAGTCAGACTGATTGGACTCTGGGGCTGGGTGGGGCTGCACACCTGTTGCACATTGAGCAATCAGTGTGCACAGGTTAAGCCAGGCATCACCACACACACTCAGAGAGAGCTCTCCGGCATGGCAGCACCATCTGCATGCCTCATTCCATGCAACCTTTACAATAAACCGGTTCAACATCACCACCCTGTGTCCATTCGTTTGGAGGAGCCCGAGGAAAGTCACCTAGGTGGAGTATGGGAGCCACCTAGGGGGCGTGTAGTATTGGACATTGCTACACTCACCTTAATGACGATGTTCACGGGACTCTTGTGAGGCCTTCGGTCCACTCCGATGGACACCACCCGGATTCTGACGGTGTCCCCCGGCCGGTACGTGGGCTTGTCTGTCTGGATGAAGCTGCTGATGTCTTGGTTTCTAACCCTCAGCCTGGTCCTGTTGTTGAACAGCGGCGTTGGGCCTGCCAGGCCGTTGACCAGCAGCGTGAGGCTGCTGTCCAGCAGAGGAGCCTGAGGAGCGGGACATGAGGAGGACAGTGAGCGCCTGTCTTCCATTCCAGGTGAGCGTAGTCCACCCTGAGGGCATTCCAGAGCGAGGGGGGGGGGACCCGCCCCGCCCCGCCCTGCCCCGCCCCGCCCTGCCCCGCCCCGCCCTGCCCCGCCCTAAAATGACGTGTGTCTGAAGTGCAGGGCGCTGCTTTGGATAAAAGTGTCTGCGTCGTAGCGGAGTAAGAAATAGTCAAACTTGCGTTTCAAACAAACTACTTCAGGGACAGAAGCTGTTCGTCCGTGTATTTATTTCTTTGTTGACCTTTGAGTTTGGCTGTCGAAGTATAGGCTACCAAGTGCATAATCCCTCACTGTTATATGGCAAAGCCGTTCAGCAGACACTGTCCTCCAAAGCCTCTTGCAGTGAACTTTCTTTTAGATCCATGACATTAAGGAGCAGGTGGGGCGACGGCACCTTGCTGAAGGATGCCCACAGGCAGGCTGTGGACCTTAGCGCCCTTTTAAACCCAGAAACCCCCCTAACCAGCCAACCAAACAGTGGGTAACTGACTAACCGACTAACCATCCCTGTTGGCCACAGTGCATGCTGCTGTGCCGAGCCCACAATAACACATCCAATCCGAGAGCTGCCTCTCACATATCTTTAACCACAGCGAGAGGGGTCGGCTTAGCTCAGGAGGTAGCGCGGGTTGACTAGTAAGCAGAAGGTTGCTAGTTCGATCCCCGGCTCCTCCTAGCGGAGTGTTGAGGAGTCCCGGAGCAAGACACCTCACCCTAACTGCTCCCGACGAGCTGGCTGTCGCCTTGCATGGTTGACTCCGCCGTCGGTGTGTGAATGTGTGTGTGTGTGAATGGTTGTTAGTCGCTTTGGGGGAGGAGCCTCACACCTCAGATCCGTTGTTCGTGAGTTACTTGGACGGATCTTCTGATGGATCACGGTCAGGGTGTCCGCTATCAGTCCCATGTGGTCCCTCTGTTTCTTTGTCTCTCTTTCTTTGCTCTTTCACTCGGTTTTTCTTTCCCTTTCTTTCTTTCCCTTTCTTTCGCTCTCTTCTGTTGCGTTTTCTTTTGCTGTTTATTGTCTATGTATTTATTGAATTCTCTATTTCTTTTGCTCTTAACTACAACAGGATATGACCAAGCACAGAAATAAACATTCCCCCCCAAAGCACAGCTGCTTCGGTCTCTCAAGCTATTTAAACGGCCGATTATAATCCATCGCTTGAGGCTGGAAGGTGAGATTTGAGGGTTGTAAAGAGACAGAGCAGAAGAAAGCAAACTTTTGAAAATAAACTGCCAAAAAACGCCTCCTCCCTCTCTAGGTTTCATGCAAATGCAACAAACATTTGGCTTGATGGTCAGAAATGAGCCAGGAGCGGTCTAATCTAATCTATTCTAATCTAATCTATATTGTCTAATCTAATCTATTCTAATCTAATCTATATTGTCTAATCTATATTGTCTAATCTAATCTATTCTAATCTAATCTATATTGTCTCACACAGAGGAAGGCACGGTCAACTTGAAAGAGATATTCTCCCAGAGCATTTCCCTCACCTATAGCTGACGGAGGACTGGGCCATTTCTAACTAATTACACTCCAATAATAGTTCTTAAATTCTACCTGCAGCATCCTAAACTCATCTAATAAAACAACATCATGTGTTACTTACAGTGACCGACAGCTCAAGCAGGGCAGTTGAACCTGTGAAAAGATACATCGATTATTATTCCACAAAAATGTCACGCAGCACTGAAACAACACAGATCCAATCCTCAGCAGTCTGGAACACTGTTTACACTACCACTAATAATAATATCACTAACCATGACTAAAATAGACTTGGTAACCATGGATTTCTGATTGGTGCGGAGACTCGGTCCAGTTCTAAGCCTCGTTGCTGTTGCACTTTAGATTGGTCAGCCTCACTTCACCAGTCACTCTGGATAACAGCCACTGCTGCTAAGTGACTACTTGACCACATGACCGAATGATCACATGACTGAATGACTACATGACTGAATGATCACATGACTGAATGATCACATGACTGACTGACCACATGACTGAATGATCACGTGACTGAATGATCACATGACTGACTGACCACATGACCGAATGACTACATGACTGACTGACCACATGACTGAATGATCACGTGACTGAATGATCACATGACTGAATGACTACATGACTGACTGACCACATGACCGAATGATCACATGACTGAATGATTACATGACTGACTGACCACATGACCGAATGATTACATGACTGAATGACTACATGACCGAATGATTACATGACTGAATGATCACGTGACTGAATGATCACATGACTGACTGACCACATGACTGAATGACTACATGACTGACTGACCACATGACCGAATGATCACATGACTGAATGACTACATGACTGACTGACCACATGACTGAATGATCACGTGACTGAATGATCACATGACTGACTGACCACATGACCGAATGATCACATGACTGAATGACTACATGACTGAATGACTACATGAATGAATGACTACATAACTACATGCATGTCTACATAACTAAATGACTACATGACTGACTACATGAATGACTAAATGACCACAATACATGCATGTCCACATAACTAAATGACTACATGAATGAATGACTACATGAGCCATCTGACCCTGACCCCTGACCTCCTCTGATGCTGGTGGTTGCCGACGCGTTGAAGAAGTTCCCCTGGAGCTGACAGGTGACGACGACATTGGGGTCGGAGGTCAGGATGGAGATGGACAGCGTGAAGGGGACGCCCTCACACACCTCGCTGGGCGCCAGCAGCAGGTAGGAGGCCGGGCGCGCAGGACTGGGCAACAGATTATACACGTTCACAAAGGACATGAATATGTGTGCGTGTGTTTATATGTTCTTATCTTTTACTGGCGTAACCTTTTGGGATTGTTCTGATACATCGTTATTTTGATGTATTAAAAAAAATTTTCACGTAACGCAAAAAGGAACATTTTAAATGAGGATATTCTAATACGTCTGGTTTTCTATTGGTTAACCTCTAACTCCCTCCTCGCTGTGACATCATCACTGACATCACACGTCAGCTACGGATTTCATCTACGACGCACAGAAGCCGTACTCCTCTACCGGTTAGTGCTCAGCGCATCATAGAACATTACGACTCGCCTTATTACTCAAGTAACGTTGTGAAGCATGCAACGCGTTTCCACAAGGGACGACTATTGTAGTTGCCACAGATGGACAGACAGACGGACAGACAGGCAGATGAATAGACAGACAGACAGACATGCAGATGGATTGAGATAGACAGCAGACATGCAGATGGATTGAGAGACAGACAGACAAACATGCAGAGGGATGGACAGACAGACAGACAGACATGCAGATGGATAGACAGACAGGTGGATTGACAGACAGACATGCAGATGAATAGACACAGACAGACATGCAGATGGATGGAGAGACAGACAGACAAACATGCAGATGGATTGAGAGACAGACAGACAAACATGCAGATGGATGGACAGACAGACAGACAGACATGCAGATGGATTGACAGATAGACAGACATGCAGATGAATGGAGAGACAGTCAGACATGCAGATGGATGGACAGACAGATAGACATGCAGATAGATTGAGAGACAGACAGACAGACAAACATGCAGATGGATGGAGAGAAAGACAGACCTGTCTACGATAGTAAAGGTAGTAAAGAAGCAGCCAGGTGGAGGAAGCAGTAGGAATGTAGTGCTGACCTGATGGTGGTGTTCCTGAACATGTCTTGCTGGGCCCTGGATAAGACACAGAGTCCGAGGAGACCCCAAACCCGAAGCCACTCCATCTGTAGGACCAGGTGGGAGTCCAGGCTGTGAGTGTTATCAGGTGCTGCCAGAGTCTACCTTTATTCTCCAACCCCACCCACCTGCACTGCCCCCCAGGGACCAGACACACTCACTTCCCAGCACTTCCTCGTCTTGCCCCCATAACTTGCTTTGTCCAGGAAAAAGCCTTCCTTACGGGACAGGGTGTATCCAGAGCAGAGGTTTAACCATTTCCTTGTATTGAGTTAGAGGTGTCTGACTGGCTGTCTGGGTCACCTGATCACCCACACATGCTCCGTGTTGCCATGCTTTTAGGCCTACCATGGATACATAATAAAACGATATTTGAGCGGTGCTATTTCTTCCATATGTGTAGTTTAAATAATAGCACATATACCATATATATCAATACTGTCGATAATGTTTATATTTAATTTTGCATCAACATTTCTACTATTATTTATGTATTCCCTGTATATGTGTTAGTCGTTTTTATTCCTCATCTAATCTCATTATTTTGTCTTAACCCACGTCGTTTACCAAAGTTTAGAAACACATTTCTCCTCCGAAACGGAAGAGGGCGCCATTCTCTTTCCACCTGCTTTAAAATCGTCCTGTATTCCTTGATCCGCGAGGTTAAAGGACACAGGAACCGAGCCGAGATGACAACGTTACGGGCTTTCACCTGCGATGACTTGTTTAAATTCAACAACATGTGAGTCCACCGCTGTTAATCCCTTCTGCTTACGAATGCATGTGTTGCACGCCGAGGTCGTGTGGTCGTCCACGCAGCGAGGCCTGCTGGGACGGCATGGTGCCGAGTACAGCATGCACTCCTCCGAGTGACCCAAGCCTCCCTCTCTTGTGTCCCAACAGCAACCTGGACCCCCTGACAGAAACCGTATCCTCCTCCGGCTGCAGTGTGCAAGGTGGCCGGCGTGAGGTGGATGCTCTCAGGCTAGCTTAGCGTCAAGCATAGCGGGGTGTATCGTTTACTTCATCAGCAATTCAGGTCAAGTGTAGTTAGGTTTTGATAGGCTGCCGAGTTAATTGAAGCGTGTTGTGGAACATTCAACATATTCATCGTCCTCCTAATCAATAACCATAATCAATCATGGTGTCTTAACACTGCAGAGCGCTATGTGGTCCACAGTTACTGGGATGGAGTTAAGAGGAGCCTCAGCATCCACTAGGTGTCACTATCCACTAGATAGTGTCATGTCCTCCCACAGCGTCCGTCATCCTCCCCAAGTCACTGTTTCAACCAACATTGTTTCAGTCAGCATCATTAGTTATATTGTACTGTATTGGCCTAAGCGTTTTAAATGGACCTATTTCACGTTTTAACTTTATTGTTCATGAAATATCGAGATATAGAGAGAGATATAGATCTATATATATCTATCGATCGATATATATACACACTATTTTACACAACAAACAAATATTGATAATTGACCGTACATTTAGTTGTGTAGGTATTTAGAAAGTGTCCCCGGGAACCTGCTCCTAGGGTATGCGTACCCCTCTTCCATCTTCCCAGTGTGATGTCTCAAAGCAAATGTACTGGGAAGCTGCCTTAACGGCCCACCAGTATGGGATCCCCTTCTACCTGCAGTACCTGGCCCACTGGCCCGAGTACTTCATAGTGGCCGAGGCGCCCGGTGGAGAGCTGATGGGCTACAGTAAGTGTCTCTCTGTGTGTCTCTCTCTGTCTCTCGCTCGCTCGCTCTCTCTCGTAATCAAAGGACGTTTTGCGTATGTCAATAATCGATAAGCTTGATGAACTACAAATGACAAATGGTGAATAGTCTTTACCTTTCTGATTTAAAGGTAGGGTAGGTGGAGAAAGCAGCCGGAGGAAGCTGGATTTTTAAAGTATCAAACCAAAAATAATCCTACCCCTCCCTTCAGTCCTCCCGCCAAAACCTGTGACTAGCTCGCTAGCTTTAGCAGTAGGTCTGCCTAGCCTTGTGGAAGACTCCGGTCAGGCACAATGAGCACAGAGTGAGCGCAGGTAGACACCGGTAAGCTTATCACAGGCCTGTGACAGCCATAGATACTGTATTATATTTTTTTTGTCAGAGCATTTGATATATCGATAGCTGTCGGGATGCGAACAGATTTAACAAAAATGACAAAAAAAAGAACTGACCTGCCCTAGCTTTAGTGTAACGTAGAGGTCGGTGAAATCTCTGCTCCTCAACTGTCTTGATTTGTTGTTGCCTGGAATAAGAGCTTGTGAATGGAAGCTGAAGCGCTGTGTGCCCCACCCCCACCCCCACAGTCATGGGGAAGGCGGAGGGCTCCGTGGCGCGGGAGGACTGGCACGGTCACGTGACCGCGTTGTCGGTGGCGCCCGAGTTCCGTCGGCTGGGCCTGGCCGCCAAGCTGATGGACATGCTGGAGGAGATCTCAGAGAGGTGCGTGGTCGTCGTGGCAGTGTTGTAATATGTAGTAGTAACGGTACGGTGTGACTAAATGCTCTAACAGTACGGTGTGACTAAATGCTCTAACACTATTATAACAGTACGGTGTGACTAAATGCTCTAACAGTATTATAACAGTACGGTGTGACTAAATGCTCTAACAGTACGGTGTGACTAAATGCTCTAACAGTACAGTGTGACTAAATGCTCTAACAGTATTATAACAGTACGGTGTGACTAAATGCTCTAACAGTATTATAACAGTACGGTGTGACTAAATGCTCTAACAGTACGGTGTGACTAAATGCTCTAACAGTATTATAACAGTACGGTGTGACTAAATGCTCTAACAGTATTATAACAGTACGGTGTGACTAAATGCTCTAACAGTACAGTGTGACTAAATGCTCTAACAGTACGGTGTGACAAAATGCTCTAACAGTATTATAACAGTACGGTGTGACTAAATGCTCTAACAGTATTATAACAGTACGGTGTGACTAAATGCTCTAACAGTATTATAACAGTACGGTGTGACTAAATGCTCTAACAGTATTATAACAGTACGGTGTGACTAAATGCTCCAACATTGTAATGTTGCAGGAAGGGAGGGTTCTTCGTGGACCTGTTTGTGCGCGTCTCCAACCAGGTAGCGGTTAGCATGTACAAGCAGCTAGGCTACAGCGTGTACCGCACCGTCATAGAATACTACTCGGCCAGCAACGGAGACCCCGACGAAGACGCATACGGTGAGACGCAAGCGCTTACTCCTTTTGCTCTTTCCACTTTTCACTCAGTAAGGCCGATCAGTTTCAGACATCTTTAAAGACTCGTATTCTACTCGGTTTATGTATTTGGTGACGCGTTTGTTCCACGATGTAAATGCTTCGCACCATTTTTCGTGTGAGTTAGTCTGACATTTTCCCTGCTGCTTGTTCTCCTGTGTTGTGCAGACATGAGGAAGGCTCTGTCCAGGGACACAGAGAAGAGGTCCATCATCCCTCTGCCCCACCCCGTCAGGCCAGAGGACATAGAGTGACCCCTCTCTGACCTCTGCCCCACCCCGTCAGGCCAGAGGACATAGAGTGACCCCTCTCTGACCTCTGCCCCACCCCGTCAGGCCAGAGGACATAGAGTGACCCCTCTCTGACCTCTGCCCCACCCCGTCAGGCCAGAGGACATAGAGTGACCCCTCTCTGACCTCTGCCCCACCCCGTCAGGCCAGAGGACATAGAGTGACCCCTCTCTGACCCACCCTGTCAGACGTAGAGTGACCCCTCATTGCTTTACTGTACATAGGTAAATACGACAGGAAGTAGTGCTGATCCGGCTTCCTGTTCACCGCTAGGTCAATCAGCGAGACACTGGTTACACATGTACCATCAAACTTCTTTTATATGAATAGATTTGACATTTGTTACCACGCAAGTTTGAATTCTGGACGAAATGTTTGTTGTGAAATAATGCGAGTTTGTTGTTGAAGACGTGTGTATTTACAATGGCACAGATACAAAACATGGACAATAAAGATCGCTCTAAGGCCAGTACTGTTGGTTTCGTAATAAAAAAAAACACAGAAATTGAAGACCCCCCTCCCTCACACCCCCCCACATGGTGAATACCCCCCCCCCCCCAAGACACGGTCAGCTACTCCTTCACCTCCTGGTCAGTGTCACGCTTCTTCTGGCTAGAATCCTCTTCATCACCCTCACTACTGCTGCTGCTGCTGCTGTCATCAGGAGAAGGCTTCTCCTCCCCCCCCCTGGGCTTCTCCTCACCCCTGGGCCTCTCCTCACCCCTGGGCCTCTCCCCCCTGGGCCTCTCCTCACCCCTGGGCCTCTCCTCCCCCCTGGGCCTCTCCTCACCCCTGGGCCTCTCCTCACCCCTGGGCCTCTCCTCACCCCTAGGGTTCTCCTCCCCCCTGGGCTTCTCCTCCCCCCTGGGCCTCTCCTCACCCCTAGGCTTCTCCTCCTCCCCCCTGGGCTTCTCCTCACCCCTAGGCTTCTCCTCCTCCCCCCTGGGCTTCTTCTCCCCCCTGGGCCTCTCCTCCTCCCCCCTGGGCTTCTTCTCCCCCCTGGGCCTCTCCTCCTCACCCCTAGGGTCTTCAGCAGGTGATGGGCCGGCGGGCCTCTCCGACGACGCTTCTCCTTCCTCCTCATCGTCCTCATCTGGTTCTTCTTCTTCTTCTTTATCCTCGTCGTCGTCCTCGTCCTCCGCCTGCTGCTGTCTCTTCCACATCTTGGCCATGGCCAGCAGCTTGAGGTTGGGCTGGTTGGCCGCGTCCTCGGGGAAGATGTAGTCGTAGTACTCCTCCCAGCCGGCGTCCGACTGCAACACAGGGACACGTAAACGACCTGCCGCCCTCATTACATTCAATACAGGGGTGTGACATTGGCCAGAGTTTAGAGTGTGTGTGTGTGTGTGTGTGTGTGTGTGTGTGTGTGTGTGTGTGTGTGTGTGTGTGTGTGTGTGTGTGTGTGTGTGTGTGTGTGTGTGTGTGTGTGTGTGTGTGTGTGTGTGTGTGTGTGTGTGTGTGTGTGTGTGTGTGTGTGTGTGGAAGCAGCGTTGTGGTCACTGTGTGTATTCTAGTCTATAGTCTACGGCCCTACAGGGAGGGCTACATCACAGTAGCGGACCCATAGTGGGTGCTCTGGGAAAAGCAGTGTGATGCTAGTTTCCATTATCAATTGAATTCGAATCATTTTTCAGTGTCCCATCAACTACATTGAATAGGCGTGCTAAGGTAACGACTAAACCTTCGTCGGGACTCGACCCGGCTAACGTCCAATAAGACGGCAGCTTCCAGGCCGACGAGCGGGCTAACCGTGGCGACATCGCGGCGTTCTCTTACCCCGTCCTCGGCCGTCAGCTTCCTCCTCTTCTTCACCTTCTCGGGGAGCAGCTTGGCGACCTGCTCCAGGTCCTGGTCCGAGCCGAACGTCGCCTCCAGCTCCCGCCACGCCTCCAGGAGCATGAGGCGCTCCTCCTTCTCCTCGCAGCTGCGCATGCTCTTGTTGGCCTCCTCGTAGATCTGCCGGCTCCGCTGCAGCCGCTGGGGCTCCTCCACCGAGAGCTCGAACTTAGCGAAGCTGATCCAGACCTGGGGGGGTCAGAGGTGAGAGCTTAGTGTAGCTGGGGGAGGTTAGCATAGCTGGAAGGGTGTAGCGTTACCTTAACATGCTAGGAGTGTGTAGCGTTACCTTTACATGCTAGGAGTGTGTAGCGTTACCTTTACATGCTAGGAGTGTGTAGCGTTACCTTAACATGCTAGAAGTGTGTAGCGTTACCTTAACATGCTGGGTGTGTGTAGCGTTACCTTAACATGCTGGGTGTGTGTAGCGTTACCTTAACATGCTAGGAGTGTGTAGCGTTACCTTTACATGCTAGGAGTGTGTAGCGTTACCTTAACATGCTGGGTGTGTGTAGCGTTACCTTTACATGCTAGGAGTGTGTAGCGTTACCTTAACGTGCTTGGTGTGTGTAGCGTTACCTTTACATGCTAGGAGTGTGTAGCGTTACCTTTACATGCTAGGAGTGTGTAGCGTTACCTTAACGTGCTTGGTGTGTGTAGCGTTACCTTTACATGTTAGGTGTGTGTAGCGTTACCTTAACATGCTAGAAGTGTGTAGTGTTACCTTAACGTGCTGGGTGTGTGTAGCGTTACCTTTACGTGCTAGGTGTGTGTAGCGTTACCTTTACGTGCTAGGAGTGTGTAGCGTTACCTTAACGTGCTGGGTGTGTGTAGCGTTACCTTAACATGCTGGGTGTGTGTAGCGTTACCTTTACGTGCTAGGAGTGTGTAGCGTTACCTTTACGTGCTAGGAGTGTGTAGCGTTACCTTAACATGCTAGGAGTGTGTAGCGTTACCTTAACATGCTAGGAGTGTGTAGCGTTACCTTAACATGCTGGGTGTGTGTAGCGTTACCTTTACATGCTAGGAGTGTGTAGCGTTACCTTTACATGCTAGGAGTGTGTAGCGTTACCTTAACATGCTAGGAGTGTGTAGCGTTACCTTAACATGCTAGGAGTGTGCAGCGTTACCTTTACGTGCTAGGAGTGTGTAGCGTTACCCTTACGTGCTAGGAGTGTGTAGCGTTACCCTTACGTGCTAGGAGTGTGTAGCGTTACCTTAACGTGCTAGGTGTGTGTGTAGCGTTACCTTAACATGCTAGGTGTGTGTGTAGCGTTACCTTAACGTGCTGGGTGCGCTGCAGCAGTCTCTGGTACAGCTCCCTGGTGTGGTCGAACTCCTCCTGCTCGATCTCAAAGTCTATGTAGGACTTCCACAGCACCTGTGGAGCAGCGGACATGTTTCACACGCAGACTGAGGTGCGGCTGGCCTGGGGGTGACGGGCTCAACCTAGAATGGGATTGGCATCGGTTCCAGACCGCCCCTTAAACGGAACTGCTTAGGATTATTGCACGAAAGCTCGTCGGTGGATGTTTTATACAAAGCACAGGAAACAAAACGGTATGTAGTGTGGTATTGAAAATGTTGAAACAATATCCAGCCTGTGGCTGCACGATTATGACGAATGACTGTTCCTAGTATTTTAGCTGCCATGGTGATTATTCATTTGCCAACATGGCACCTATGCCCCTTTTTGTTTGGGGTCACATATTAAGCGGCCATGGTTAAGCCCTTATTGCAGAGGGCCTAATGGCCATTTTGGGCTGTAGAACCCCCCCCCTCCCCCCCAGGCCGGCGAGTGTGTGGGAGCCCTACCTCCGGCATGTCCAGGCGGGGCTGGCCGATGGCGAGCTCGAAGATGGCGCGGGCCCGCTCCACGTCGCCCAGGATGGTCTCCAGCTCGGCGAACTTGATCCAGGTGGTGCAGTTCTCGGGGCTGAACTCCAGGTACTTCTCGTACAGCTTCCTGCAGCGGTCGAACTCCCGCAGCTGCAGCTCCAGCTCGATGTAGCCCTTGAACAGCTTGTTCTTGGGACACTTCCCGATGGCAGAGCCCTGGAGGGGGGGGGGGGGGTGGGGTCAAAGGTCAAGGGCTGACGGGTAACCCGCAGGATCCAAAGTGTACCTTTGCAAGTGTGCTCTTTCCCTGACCAGAGTGGAGGAAATCGACCAACCTGGACCACCATGTTGTATTTGTAACCCCGCATTATTGATCTAATCCGTCAGCCATTGGCTGGTGGCAGGTGAGGCTGATGTTAGCCATTAGCTGTGTGTTAGCATGTCATACCATGTTAGCATGTCTTACCAGGCCCCTGCGTGCGGCGGGAAGGTTCTTCTGGCGGATCTCAAACTGGCTGTAGAGAAGCCACATCTTGGCGAAGGTGAACTGGGAGAGGAGATCACGGTAAGATGTTACACACAAGTCTTATTTCAAGGCAACACAATCACGTTTAGACCACCAAACGTCCCGCGGGACGATGTCGAACCACTGCCGAAAGGTCAGGGTTCAGCGGATCGAGAAGTGACGCATTAAGTAGTTCCAAGGTCAAAGGGCTATTCCATGAAGTGCTCCGTCACAGAGTACGGCAGGGGTTTGGAACCCGGAACAGCGCTGAAATGCTCTGCTTAGCTCGGTTTAGCGGGCGTACCTTTTTGTGAGGAATGAGGTCCAGACAGGCCTGATACACCTGCCTCGTTCTTTCAGGATCCTGCCAACAAGAAAACGCAGATGACATCCACGGTTCATTATGAGGTCACCCGAATAGCAGAGACCGGACACAACACACAGAATGGTGGTGAGACCGCCACTCGCCCCACCTTGACCTCCAGCTCCTCGTAGAGGGCGTAGTTGATCCACAGGTAGATGTATCTGCGCCAGTGCCTCTTCTCCTGGATGGGGGGCATGTTGGAGATGGCCCGCTCGTACACGTCCCTCACGGCGTCCGCCTCGGCGTCGCTCTCCACCAGCCGCAGGTAGTCGAACCAGGCGTCGTAGTTGAGAGGGTTGGCCTGTGGAGGGGGGGGGGGGGGGGGGTAAACGTTGTCAAGGTTAGGCTCAGGGTTGGTTGGTTGGTTGTGTTGCTACATTCGGGCCGGGGGGTGGGGGGGGGGGGGGGGGGGGGGTTAGGCTCGGGGAGGGGGGGGGGGGTTAGGCTCTGGGGATCGGGGTGTTCTCAAACGACCACCCCCCGGTTGTGTTGCTACAGTCGGGCCACTGGGGGCTCTGCGCGTACCTTGACCTCCTCCTCGTACTGGAACCTCCTCTTGTTGACGATGACGTCCTCGATGCCGCGGCGGTCTCCGAACTTCTTCTCGAACATGGTGTAGTTCTTGAACAGCTCCTGGGCCTGCTGCTTGGGGATCCGCTCCAGGGCGTACTTGTAGATGACCCGCACGCGCTCCATCTGGGGGGGGGGGGGGGGGGGGGGGGGGTCGCGGAGACAACACCTCAGCACATGTCGGTCGCACACGCGTCGCTAAAATGTCACTTCACCGTAGTTTCGTCATTTTCTTTTTTATATATTTACGTATTTATTTAGTATTGATGTTATGTATTTCTTTTTTCCAGAATCTGCCTGTAATCGTTTATGAACATCGTAATGTGCCCCCCCCCCCCCCCCCCCCCCCCCCCCCCCCCACCCCCCACACACACACCTCTTTCTGCATCTCCTCGAAGCGGGCGAAGGCCACGAACAGGGTCTCGGCCACGTGGTCCTCGCCGAAGAACTCCACGGCGCGCTCGTACACCTTCCGGCTGTGGGCGATGTAGCCGTGCTTGTCCTCGAAGCGCGCGTACTTGATCCAGTTCTTCACCTCGGGGTGCACGAGGACGAGTGCGGCGAGGGTTAAGGAGCACGGCGGTCACCTTGCTACACTGTCTCCTGCGGCGCGCGCGCTTTTAGACCCCCATAAAAACGGACTGTCCCTGAACTGAGGGTCAGACTACGGCCTTGAATACGTTATAACGTCGTTACTCATGTACACATTCAGCGTCGCGTTTATGAAAGTGACGGGCTGGTACACACCCCCGTAGCTTTCAGATGAACGCTGTAACTTCCATCCACGCATGCATTTCAAAGTAAAAGTTTTTTCTTTGAAAACGTTAAACCTCAAACGAACCCCGATCCATGCTGAGGAACTCCTCCCAGGAGACTATCTTCCCCCCCCCCATACACACACACACACACACACACACACACACACACACACACACACACACACACACACACACACACACACACACACACACACACACACACACACACACACACACACACACACACACACACACACACACACACACACACGGGAAGGATATAGCGCTCGTAGATGCTGCGTGCCTTGTCCACCTCCTTGTAGCGCAGCTCGAAGTTGATGTACGAGTGCCAGGCCTGCTCCTCGGGCTCCCACTCGGTCCAGCGCTCAAACACCTGCCTGCAGCCCGCCACGTTGCCCAGCATCTCCTCCATGTAGCTGTACTTGTACCTGGGGGGGGGGGGGGGGGGGGGGGGGCAGTGGTTGTCATCCAATGTGCGTAGCGTCTGAGAAGTTATTTGACAGCCTTTTTATTCATTTGACCCTTTATGATTATGAGTGACTGCTTTCATCCAAAACGACACGCGTGAAAATGTTTGGGGACCGGGTCGTTAACAAGCAGGTTAGGGGTTGGTTAGTTAGGTTAGGGGTTGGTTAGTTAGGTGTTGGTTAGTTAGTTAGTTAGGGGTAAGTTAGTTAGGGGTTGGTTAGTTAGTTAGTTAGGGGTTGGTTAGTTAGGTTAGGGGTTGGTTAGTTAGGTGTTGGTTAGTTAGTTAGGGGGCATCTTGCTCTAGGATGCCTACAGGTTCGGCTGAGGTTGTGGGCGTACCAGAACTGGTTGACCCGCGGCAGGATGGTGATGGCTCGGTCCCAGATGTTGCGGGCGTGGTTCACCTGCCGGTTCTTCATCTCCATCTCGGCGTACTTCAGCCAGAGAGCGATGTTGCGGTGGTCCACGTCCAGCGCTCGCTCGTAGATCGAGCGAGCCCTGCTCAACACACATGAAGGGGGAGGGCACTCAGGGAGGCACTTGTGGAAAACTGGGTGTTTTTAATTGTTTGAAAGGTCAGAAAAGCAGAAGAGTGACATAATATCGGGAGCGGTTTGTACCTCTGGACTTCCTTCAGGCTCTCCTCCCATTGTGCGTACTTGATCCAGTTGCTGATAACCGTACGGTTCTTCCGGATGTTGTCCTCAAACCCCTGCAAGGCAGAGAAACCCGCTTTTACGGTGCACGTATGTTCATGCACTGGTAGCGCTTTCCATGTGGGGACTATGTAAGCATGTACGGCACGTTGATTTCAGATCACAATACGCTGATACCAGCGCAAAATGAGCAAAAATGTATACATTTACAAACCGTTCATTGATTAAAAAAAAACTATAGCAAAGTGTTGGTGCCTGAACGACGGAAACGACCAGGCTGTCTGGTAAACATGGAGATAGCGAGGGACCACCAAGCGGTGTTGGGTCACCGTACCTTCCTCTTCTTCAGCTTGTAGTCGTTGAGCTCCTCTTCATCGGTGATCTTCTGCTTGGGCGGCGGCGGCAGCAGCTCGAGCTCGCGCTCCTTGGCCTCGCGGAGCAGCTGCTCGGCGGTGATCTGGACCTCCGCCGGCGCTTTGTTCTTCACCTGCACAGTCACACTGGTGAGCCTTCTCTCGGCTTCAATGTTCTCAACACGTTAGCACAACAAGCGGGGGCAGCCTACAGGTTTCCTATACCAAACTATGCTAATGCTACATAGCACCAGCCCATTCATTTCAATTGTAAATTATATTAAAAAAAAACTTCTGAACAATTTTAAAACAATTGTAAAGAAAGCATCATCAACTCGAAGTAACCTTCTCAGAACAGGTTCCTCACATGGTTCTTCATAAACACAGCGGTGGGCGCTAACGGAGCAGCCCAACTAAATCAACTCGTGTCCCGCGTATCTCGTCCTACCTTCGCCACCTTCGGTATCCTCTGCTTCCCGGCCGCCGTGGACGCCATTTTGGCAGAATTAACGCAACCGTCTGACTTCAGAATCAATCGGAGACCCAATCTTTCTAGACGGATACTTTTGAATTCTACAACAACGTTTAACAAACTGCGCCGATCCGAGCCGCCATGACAGTACCCAGCATGCGCCGCGGTGACCCTTCACCTCTGCGTTTGTCTGCGTTACGTTGCTATGACGACGTCCCGTCCACAAGTCGCGACCGAGCGGCGTTCATAGCAACGAACGGACGTCTTCTGATAAAAAAAAAAAGTACAATAGCTGTTATCCTGGTTGTTAAAACGAGAGGAATGAGATAGAATCTTTCTCTGCATTTCATTGAAAGTTCATTTCATTATTGTTCCTGTGTTGCTACAAGTCACCAACTCATTTCTAGGACGTCGGTCCATTAACTAGCGACAGGCTTTGCTGGTTCTTGCGTCGTCGTTTGGGTTTCCAGTGCGCGTCCAGGGCCGTTGACCACCTGCTGGGTTCAGACGGGATGAGGACCGTGAGCTCGGTGTGTGGAGAGGAGCAGGCGGTGACCGTGAGGAGGACGGAGTCCGCGGACGCGCCGGAGATCGACGCCCTGCTGGGCCCGTCCGCCGGGACGGTGTTCGGGAAGGTGAACGTCATTCATCTCCTGTGAGTACAGTGAGGGCCACATTGTGCTCCGTTATTCAAAACTAGGCATCGGCAAACCGTCCCGACTTCCACCAACTCATCCTTAACGTATCTAGGACGGGTTCTTCCTTGTACGAACTGTGGCCGTAAAGCTGCGTTGTGTTTTATATGATTTCATTAAGACAATCATGTCGGGAGTGGTCTAGAACAAGTGGACAAACTCTAGTTCACAACGGGCTGGGCAGGTCTGACATAATTTTTGATTTAATAAGTCTAAGATGTATAAGAGGGACTCAAATTGTTGTGATCAGGAAACTTTTTAATCCTATCCAACAGAAAGCTTGTTTGGCCCAGTAGCCATAGTGGTCGGTGTGTCATGATGCAAACGTTGTGCTTTGTGAGTGTCCAGGGAGAGGGCCAACCTGGCGGTGACCCTGGCCAGTGAGAGGGGTGAGGTGGTGGCCCACGCCTGCTTCCTGGACCACCCTATAGCAGGCCTGGTGGACCAGGACCACTGGGAGTCCTACATCCACCAGCACTTCCAGGCTGGGAATCACACGGTGGGTGCCCATAGATCCATGGCTGGTATCGCGGTAATCTTCCTGTTTTGGACCTGATCAAGTGAAACGATGCTGCATCAATAGTTCTCTGGGGACTATTATTGGTATAATAATCGGTCTTTATTTGGTAACTATTTGGCTGTTTCTTCTCTCCTCTGTAGCCACTGAACACGCTGTTCCTCCACCTCTTTGTGGCCCAGCCCAGCTTCGCCCCGGACAGCATCAGAGAGATCCTGAGGTGACCTCTGACCTCTTAGGAAACAGAATTGAACACGTTTGATGTTATTTATTGACGAGGTCAGCCTCTGTCGTCAAAACAAAAAAGTGCATTTCAATGAAAGACCAACACGGGTAATATCATTGGATTCATTTAGTTATTAATACGTTATTGATCCCAGTACAGGACCAATAAAAAAAGAGATACAAATTAATAAACGTTTTTGGCTGTTAAGCTTTCTGTCTCAGAGCTTGATGTGAATATCCACTTCTACTCTGGTCCTTTATTGTTTTGACATCATTCTTATTCAGCTTTTCCTTTTTTAAGGACGTTAAGGAAATCCTTAACCTACAGGTCAGGGGCTTTTCAGACGGTTCGGCTTACTTGTAGAACAGAAGTGAACAGAGTTAGTGAGCAACACAGGGACCCATTTGACGCTGGGAAACCCAGCAGTGCACGGCGTTGGGGCGGGTTTATGGCATCACATAAGCAGCATGATGATGATGATGATGTCATGTCGGGCAACCAATCAAACGCCTCGCATCGTTCTACAGGGCCGTCTTCCACGCCATCACAGAGCTGCACTACATCCTGCTGGTCAGCCCCCACCTCCACGATCTAGGTGAGGCTCCACCGCTCTCTCCCCACTCCTCCAGACAGGGGACAGTCTAGTGGGTCTCCTCCTCTCAGGGGACAGGGGACAGTCTAGTGGGTCTCCTCTCAGAGACAGAGGACAGTCTAGTGGGTCTCCTCTCAGAGACAGCGAGGAGGAGGACAGTCTAGTGGGTCTCCTCTCAGAGACAGAGGACAGTCTAGTGGGTCTCCTCCTCTCAGAGACAGAGGACAGTCTAGTGGGTCTCCTCTCAGAGACAGCGAGGAGGAGGACAGTCTAGTGGGTCTCCTCCTCTCAGAGACAGAGGACAGTCTAGTGGGTCTCCTCCTCTCAGAGACAGTCTAGTGGGTCTCCTCCTTTTCTCAGACAGAGGACAGTCTAGTGGGTCTCCTCCTCTCAGAGACAGAGGACAGTCTAGTGGGTCTCCTCCTCTCAGGGGACAGTCTAGTGGGTCTCCTTCTCTCAGAGACAGAGGACAGTCTAGTGGGTCTCCTTCTCTCAGAGACAGAGAGGAGAAGGACAGTCTAGTGGGTCTCCTCTCAGAGACAGAGGACAGTCTAGTGGGTCTCCTCTCATCAGTCTAGTGGGTCTCCTCCTCTCAGAGACAGAGGACAGTCTAGTGGGTCTCCTCTCAGAGACAGCGAGGAGGAGGACAGTCTAGTGGGTCTCCTCTCAGAGACAGAGGACAGTCTAGTGGGTCTCCTCTCAGAGACAGAGGACAGTCTAGTGGGTCTCCTCCTCTCAGAGACAGAGGACAGTCTAGTGGGTCTCCTCCTCTCAGAGACAGAGGACAGTCTAGTGGGTCTCCTCTCAGAGACAGAGGACAGTCTAGTGGGTCTCCTCTCAGTGATGTGTATCTGAACTGTAAGTGTGGTGGGGTAAAGAGTAACTAGAGGCTGTGGACAGAGAGCAGGGACTCAGGTGGGTCTTGTGTTCCCCAGATCCTGTCCTGGAGGAGGTGTTTGAGCCCCTGACGACCCAGCCGGACCCC